>NW_004624788.1:1002016-1019966 GCF_000247695.1 Heterocephalus glaber
CCACCCTGGAGATTCATGTCTCTAGGTAGGAAGCAGATTTTAACCCAATGTTTCTCAAACTGTTCCGTGGAACATCAGTGTTCTATGAGATGTTAACATGTATGCTTTTAGTCTTTGTGTGTGTGTGTGTGTGTGTGTGTGTGTGTGTGTGTGTTAGAGAGAGAGAGGGAGGGAGGGAGGGAGAGAGAAAGAGAGAGATTGGCTTCTTTTATATAATATTTTCAAGGTTCACTAAATTTTCAAAAAAAATTACATGCTTGTCCTGGTTCAGCCCAGGGTCTAGTAGCAAAAATGTCCCTCTCTGGTTGTTACTGAGAAGATGGAGCCTTAGACATGTGCATAGTCGTCGGAACTTCCAGGGATTGTGGTTTTAGTTGGGTTTTCTGCCTACCCGTCTCCTGTTAATCTTCTAACTAGTCTTTTTCTGTTGGCATCATACCATTAGCTTCTACTAATTTCTAATTGTATTAGTTTCCTTAGGGTGGTTGTAACAAATTACCACAAACCAAGTGGCTTAAAAAAACAAATTTATCAGTTCACAGTTCTGAAAGCTGTAAGTTCAAAATCAAGGCTTGTCAGGGCCATACTGCCTCTAAAACTTGTAGCAGAGAATCCTTCCTTAACTCTTCTGGTTTCTGGTGTTGTCCAGCAGTGTCTGCCTTTGATTTGTGTGTGTGTGTGTGTGTGTGTGTGTGCGTGTGTGTGCGCGCCAGGAATCAAATTCAGGACCTTGTGCTTGCCAGGCAGGTGGGGCTCCACTGAGCTAAATCCCCAGGCCTGCCTTTGATTTTTAAAAAGACCTAAATGGATTTTGATCATGTCTTTCTTTCTCTCTCTCTCTCCCTCTCTCCCTTTCTTTTTTTGTGGTATTTTGTTACATTGTGTGCTATATAATGAATGAATAGTGTAATTGGGCTCAGTTTTGACTTAGAGGAAGTGGGATGTATGATAAAGACTGTGGCTTTAAGTCTCTACAACAAACCAGGTGAAACTTAAATGAAACTATAAATATTTTAACAGCATCAATTGCTTTCTGCCACCAACCAGGACTAGTCCTTATGAAAACTGGATCTGCCTCTACGAAGTTGATAGAAAGCAGGGCAGGATAGGTCTGCATTTAGTATCAAGAAAATTTTACCAAATTTTACTAGGCATTATAGTAGTTTTGATCACTCACACTACAATTAAGTTATTTTATTCTTTTAAGAATTAAAGTAGCCACAATAATCATTTTTTTCTCTTTGGGACAAAGATTTATATTTTGGTGTAATGATATATATAGCAAATGAAAATATTCAGTTTGTATACTGTGTACAGTTTGTCTCCTAGTCTGTTGATGGGCTGGAGGTGAGAAATATATTCCTAGATTATTCAATTACCAGGTGTATGTAATACCCTCTGGAGTGTTTTCTTTAATGATGGTGACTATTAAGATTTTTGTTGTTAGGATTTGAATACTTTTAAGTCTTATCATTATACAGAGAGTGTCAGAATATGTTTATTCTGATGAGATGGCCTAAATAATATCCATTCTCAATTCTTTTCTTGGATTTTGTTGGGGGGAGTGTGCTTTAGTTAGCTTTCCCATCTCTGAGACATAATACCTGACACCCACAACTTAAAGGAGAGGTTTAATTTGGCTCACAGTTTCAGGGGATTCCGTCCATAGTTGGCAGGCCCCAAAGCAGAAACATCATGGTAGAAGTGCACAACAGAGTAACACTGCTTAGTTCACAGCACCGGGAAGCAGAGCAAGGAATCAGTGGTAGAGAGGAATGTATGAGGGACTATAAACAGTACCCACAGTCATGCCTCCATGACCAACCCAGACATACCCAGGGGTGTGCTTTACTAATCTGCTAGATATTTCTTAATCCAGTGAAGAGACATGTCAGGGTAATGGTGGTGGTAGAGTGGTATATTTCTTGAATTTTTAAGTACAGATCCATAGATTTACAAACTTCGACTTTGTCCAACAGTCACAATGTGTACTTACTTGTGCTTCTGTAGTTGTGAATTTTCTTTCAAGTTTATTTGTTCATTCATTTTCCAGCATGTAACATTTGAATACTTTGTTTAGTATAGTATGCTTCTTTGAGAAACATAGTAAATTCCTATCTCACCCATATCCTTGAGCATCCAATCTGATAGAGGAGACAGAATCATGAGAATGCTAGGAAGCCTGTATGCCCTGACCCCTCTTATCCTGGCATAATTATTAATGCCTTCTCCTTTTATTTTAAAATGTTGTGGTTTGGATAATAAATTATACAGTCACATTGTGAATAACTATAAATCCTAGTCTGAGTTTAAGCATTAGATTGCTTCAACTAAAGCACCATAGAAATAGGGAAGGATTATTTAATTTAGGTCAGATGGGAAAGAACAGATATCTTAAACCTGACACTGTCAACTCATGTTCAGAAGGCAGAGGACTGCCATTTGGTTCTTGGAAATTCCCAAGTACTGTGTAAAAGAATTTCATCTCTGTTTTACTTCTTATATATAAATATGTTTTATAAATTATAATCTTAAAAAAAAGAGAGAAAAGTATCAGTGCTCTGGCTTTTTACCATCTTCCCCAACTCAACCCCCACATCTCCCCTCTCTGGTTCTTGGGATACTCCCTTTGAGAGACTACTGAGACTTTTGTTTTGAAATTGGAAAGATTAAAAGAAAAAATTTAGATGTGTCTCTCCCTTGCTTTTTTTCTTTAGGACAGTCTCACTATGTAGTTCAGATTGGCCTTGAACTCACTATCTAGCCCAGGGTGACCTCAAACTACCCAGTCCTTCTGCGTCAGCCTCCTCTGAGTGCTGGGATTACAGGTGTGCACCACCACGCCCAGCTCCCTTGCTTTTTTCTAAATCTTTTAATTTTACTAGAAATATTGTACATTAAGCAAGAAAAAGGTTATAACTAGTAACAAATATCTTCTTAACAAAGTTTGAGGTTGTATATTATTTGACCTCAAAGAGTTTCTGTAATTCTTGTAATGCCACATAAAGTTTAATCTTTAGTACAGAATCTGATATACTACCCATTTCCTTTGACCATCATTTAATCTCTTTCACTAATGTGAAACTCTATAAGCAACTTTTTAACTAAGAGAAATACTTGTATAAGCCAGCACAGATAGGAATGTTTGTTGTACTTACAGCGAGGTCTGATTTTAACTATAGTAAAGGTTGGAGAAGGTCAGGCAAAAAGCTTCCCCTGGAACTAGTTTTTGTATTCTTTCAAACAATGAAGATACATGAGTTTTTCTCTTTTTCACTTTAGCAGAGTAAGTAAAGCTACAATGTAAAGTGTCCATTAAATCTTCTCAACTATAGGTACCAGAAAAACAACGAATATTGAATGCTTAGCCAAGCAGTATTTAATAGAATTGTTGAATAGGCCTCCGGTAGATAGCTGGGTTGGGAAGATGCAGAAATTAGAATCATTTTTATTGAAGCAATGAGAAATCAATGATGACCTAAAGTAAGTTGCATTTTGGCGAAACATCAGTAGAACAGAATAGAGGATGCAGAAACAATCTCAAGCACATTCAACAATTTGATCTTTGTTAAAGGGGCCAAAAACATGCACTGGAGGGAAGATGGCCTCTTTAATAAATGGTATTAGGAAAACTAGCTGTCCACGTGCAGAAGATTAAATCTAGATCTGTATCTCTCACCATGTACTAAAGTAAAATCAAAATGGATCAAAGAACTAAATGTTAAAATGCAAACAACCTGCTGGAAGATAAAATAGGTAAATGTAAGTCAAAACTCTTAATTGTTTCATTATAAACCCCGAAGAATGCTTGAAGAAAAGAAAGAAAGAGGTGGGTCTGAGATCCTAATACTCCTTTCAGGGCATGCCTTCAGTGACCTTCCTTGTACACCCACCACCACCACCAAGATTCTCCCACCACTCAACAGTGCCCTGGAATGGGAATTGACCCTTTAAACATGGTCCTTTGGGAGACACTAAAGATCCAAACTCTTAAGTTTCTTTTGAGCGTGTGACAAAATAATTTTTGATTAATATTTTAGTATTTGTTGGTACAAAAATTTAAGGCAAGAATTTATAGACATGCGGATTATATGTTTGATAATAGGAAACATAGTTAAAAGTCAAATTTTTAGTATTTATTAAAAACTCAAACCAAATAGACAAACATAAATGGAGCTTCTAATATAAGCAAGGCTTCTCAGAACAGACATTAAGGAGGCTGAGGCAGGAGGATTGCTGTGAGTTTGAGGCCAGCCTGAACTACATACAACTACATAGTGAGACCCTGGCTCAAAAAAAAAAAAAAAAAGTCCATTGAATACATTTTACCAGGTGCTGTGGGGGTATCGAATTGTATATAATTTTCTATTTATAATTTGCCTTTAATTTACTAAAAGCAGTTAAAAGTAAATGTTGCTACATTTTACCAAGGCAGTAAGACAGACTATAGTAGACAAAAATGTAGTTGGGCAAAAGGGCAGATTCTCTGTCAGATGGCTCTAAAAGTTTGATACAAGAAATGTAGATGTCAGGCTTTGATGGGAGACTGTTGAATGTCCTCAGTGTTGTTTTCACTGGTATACAAGTTAATTATCTGTAACAACTAATTGGAGCCAGTAGCTCAAATAGCTCTACTCACCACCATTGGCATAGAAGGTGGAGGATGGCACAGTTGGCCTTACTGCTGGCCAGGAAGTTTTCCATCAAGGTTTAGCTATGGTCATTCCTGCATTTCCTCCAGATCTTCTTAGGACAGCATTGCCTTACATGCGTCTTTGGTAACCAGGGATTTTTCAGGAAGCTCTCCTACCACCTTCACTGTCTGTGATATTAGGAAATTTGTACTCATTTCTAAAGCTTTACTGCTCTGAACAAATGAAGAGATCTTCTATTTGGCAAGAATAAAAATTATTACAAAACATCCTACTTCTAAATTAAGTGGTAGATTGCATCAGAGTAGCTTATGATAATCTTAATTGTGCATAAAAATACTCAGGAATCTTGTTAAAAATTTAGACTCTGTGGCACTTCCCCATAAATTATAATGTAGTAAGTGTAGGATGAAACAAACATTGTAGAAACCAGCTTTCTCCCAGATACCCAGAATAAAGATTGTGTCCTAAAAACTTGAGAAGTTAGAAATGATTTGAAACTAGTATTTATAAGCAGATTTAAGCCAGTAAACATGTATTTCATAGCTGATTTTTCTTGTGGTACCAGGAATTGAACCTCATGGCCTTGCATTTGCCAGGCAGGTGCTGTGCCATTGAGCTACATCCCTGGCCCCATAGCTGAATTTTACTACCCTTTTTTCACAGCTCTGAATATGATACTTTCAGTTACATGAGCTCATTAGTCTCTTATTAGTATACTTCTAAGATTTTGGAAGTAGCACTTTGAAAGATTTCTTTCTTTATTGTTTGGTAATCAATACTGAAAAATTAGGAATCCTCAAATAAACACATACTCTACATTGCTGGTTATGATATATTTGTCCTGTAGGGAGTAGGTGATAGCTGTCTTTAAAGCTTTGACACATTGTAAGTACAAGAGATTATTTAGATACATTCTGTAGTTCACATTATATATTGAAGTACACAAAATGCAAGGAAAGAGTGTCTCCTAATTCAGTTATTTGAATAAGGATAAGGCAGAGTGCTTTCCCCGGTGGGGTATAGAGAAAATCCTATATACACTGGCATTACACTAGATAAATTCTGAATAAATGATTTAGAATTCCAGAATGCTCTGAACTTTTCAATTCTGTTTGTTTACATAAGTGCCTTTTATACCATCTTTAATATACTAGGCTCAGAAAATACATTTGATGTTATGTAGATTTCCCCAAAGAACTTATTTATTCTTGCCCATTAAGTCATAAAGAATTTAATTTTATTGAAAAAGGCTAGAATGACAATATTATGCCACTAAGTTATTTCGAATTATCCTTTTATGATTCTGTAACATCTAGATGTTTTATTCTTAGACAATCATTTCCCAACCCAATGTTGTGACTTTTGTTTATGTTTTAAGAGTTTTATAGTTTTAAGTCTCATGTTCTTTTTTTGTCCCAGGTATCTATCCAGAGTACCATATTACATTTATTCCATCGTGTCCCCTTAGGCTTTTCTGGACTGTGACAGTTACTCAAGACTTTTCTTGTTTCTGATGACATTAACAGTTTTGAAGAATGTGGGTCAGGTGTTTTGTAGCCTGTCCCACAATTGTGATTTTTAAATTTTATTTTATCCCATTCCCCCCCTCAAAGCCCCCACCCTTCCCTATGTACAAAAGCTTTCTTTTCACTTTTTCCTTCTGTTTTTACTTTTTTTCTTGTCCCTTCCTTCCTTTTCGCCCTCCCCCCTCCCTTGTTCCCCTTCTGATTTGAACACTTTCTCCCCATTTCCCAAAATCGATTGTACATTTCAGTCCTTATTTCCACTTTCAAGTTTTTCACACCAGAGAAACAATGTGGTATTTAAACATGTGTGTCTGATTTATTTCACTTAACAGTATGGTCTCAAGATCCATCCATTTAGCTATAAAGATCTGAAGCTCATCCTTCTATATGGTACAGTAGTACTCCCTTGTATAAAAAAACCACATCTTCATTTCGTTAGTTGGTGGGCATTTGGGCTGTTTCAAAGATTTAGCTATTACAGACCATGCTGCTATAAACATGAGTGTCCATATATCGCTATGGTATGATGCTTTTTAATTCTTTTGGGATGATACCAAGAAGAGGTATGGCTAGGTCAAATGAAACCTCTAGTTTTAGTTTTTGGAGAAATCTCCACACTGATTTCCATAGTGGTTGCTTGCACCAGTCTACATTCTCACCAACAGTGGAAAAGGGTTCCTTTTTTCCCCACAACCCCGCCAGCATTTGTCATTGGTTGATTTTTTTTTTTGATAGTAGCCTTTCTTTCTACAGTGAGATGGAATCTCAGCCTTGTTTTAATTTGCATTTCACAAACGACCAGCAATGTTTCATATATTTATTTGCTATTTCTAATTCTTCATCTAAGAAGTGTCTTTTCATTTCAGATGCCCATTTTTGCTTTGGGTCTTTAAATTTGAGGGGCCTCTGATTATTTTTAGTTCTTTATATGTTCTAGTTTTCCCACTCTGTGGGTTGTCTCTTAACTCTCTTGGTAGTTTCTCTTGCTGTGCAAAAGCTTTTTAATATGATGAGGTCCTAGTTGTTGACTCTTTGTAGTAATTTCCGTGCAGTATGGGTTTTGTTCATGAAGTCTTTGCCTACTCCTATTTCCTCAAGCATCCTACCTATTCTATCTTAAAGCAGATTTAGTGTTTCTGTTTTAATATTTAGATCTTTGATCCATTTCAATTTTAGGTTAGTGCATGGTGAAAGATATGGGTCTAATTTCAATCTTTGGCATATAGAAACCCAGTTTTTCCAGCACCATTTATTATCTTTCTTCCAGTGAAGGTGTTTGGCTCCTTTGTCAAAGATAAGGTAGTTGAGTATGTCTGTAGTTGTTTCTGCATCCTCCGGTCTCTTCCATTGATCCTCAGGTCTGTTCTTCTGCAGTAACATGCTATTTTTATCACTGTTGCTTTGTAGTATAATTTCAGGTCAGGGATTGTGATACCCCCTGCTTTGCCTTTGTTGCCCAGAATTGCTTTTGCTATTCTAAGTCTCTTCTGATTCCAAACGAATTTTAGGATTGTTTTTTTCTAATTCTGTGAGATATGCTGTTGGGATTTTGATTGGGATTGCATTGAATGTTTGTTTTTGCTTTTGTTTTTTTGGTACCAGGGATAAAACTTGGGACCTTGCACTTGTGAGGCAGGCGGTGGAACCACTGAGCATTAAATCCCTGGCCCTTGCATTGAATCTGTAGAACAATTTTGGAAGTATGGTCATTTTCACTTTATTGGTTCTTCCTATCTAAGAAGAAGGGATGTCTTTTCCATTTCGGATATCTTCTTCAATCTCCTTTTCAGAGTACTGTAGTTTTCAATGTAGAGGTCTTTTATTTCCTTCGTTAAATTGATTCCTAGGTATTTCATTTTTTTTGGATGCTATTGTGAAAGAGATAGTTTGTCTAATTTCTCTCTCCATGAGTCTGTTATTTCTGTACAGGAAGGCTGTTGACATTTTTTTTTTTTTGGTACCGGGGATCAAATTCGGGACCTTGCACTTGCGAGGCAGGCGGCAGAACCACTGAACTAAATCCCCGGCCCTTGATTTGTGAGTATTGATTTTGTATCCAGCTATGCTATTAATTTGGTTATCAAATCTAAAAGTCTTTTCATGGAGTTTTTCGGGTCTTCTATGTAGAGTATCATATCAGTCTTAAATAATGATAATTTAACTTGTTCCTTTCCTCCTTATTCCTTTTATTTCTTTCTCTTGTCTAATTATTATGGCTAATGTTTCCAGAACTATATTGAACAAGACTGGTGATAGTGGACATCCTTGTCTTGTTCCTGATTTTAGAATGGAAGCTTTCAGTTTTTGTCTGTTTAGTATGATGTTGGCTGTTGGTCTGTCGTAGATGACTTTTATCAGGTTGAGATAAAGATCGTCTATACCAGTTTCCTGTAGGATTGTTTTTTCTTATCATGGATGTTGTTGGACCTTGTCAAACACTTTTTCTGCATCTTTTGAGAGGATCATATAGTTTTTGTCTTTGGCTCTGTTAATACAGTGTATTACATTTATTGATCTGCATATGTTGAACCATCCCTGCATCCCTGGGATGAATCCAGCTTGGTACATGTATAACCTTCTTGATGATCTTCTGCATTCTGTTTGCTAGTATCTTACTGAGAATTTTTTGCATCTATGTTCATTAGGGCTATTGGCCTATAATTCTCCTTTTTGGTTGGATCCTTCTCTGGTTTTAGATTCAGGGTAATGCTTGCTTCCAGGAATGAGTTTGGGAGTATTGTTTCCCTTTCAGTTTCATTAAAGAGTTTGAGGAGTAGAGGCATTAGATCTTTTCTAAACTTCTTCTAGACTTAAACAGTGAAACCATCGGGACCAGGGCTTTTCTTTGTTGGTAGTTTTTTAATTACATATTCAATTGCATTGGCTGATGTTGGTTTATTTAGAATTTCTATATCTTCTTGAGTCAGTTTTGGTAATTCATATGTATCTAGGAATCTTTCCATTTCTTCTGTATTTTCCATCTTATTAGAATATAGGTTCTCCAAGTAGGTATTGATGATCTTCCTGATATCTGCAGGATCTGTTGTGATTTCACCCTTTTCATTCCTAATTGTATGGATTTAAGTCTTTCCTTTCCTTTTTTTGATAAGGTTGGCTAAGGGTTTGCTGATTTTATTTAACCTTTCAAAGAACCAAGTCTTTGATATATTGATTCTTTGTATTGTTTTCTTAGTCTCCATTGTGTTAATTTCTTCTCTTATTTTTATAATTTCCTCCCTTGTATGAGCTTTCAGCTTGAGTTGCTCTTCATTTTCTAGAAGCTTGAGGTTCAGTATTAGGTTGAACAGCCGACTCTTTTCCTGATTTGGAAATTTACTGCTGTAAATTTCCCTCATAGGACTGCTTTCATTGCATCCCATAAGTTCTGGTATGTTGTATTTTCATTATCATTTCATTGTAGAAATTGTTTGATTTCTTCTTTAATTTAATCTGTGACTCATTGGTTGTTCAGGAGGGTGTTATTTAATTTACATGTGTTGATGAAGTTCTTGTTGTTTCTTTTGCCATTGATTTCCAATTTCATTGCACTAGTTCAACCCCGGTACCAAAATAAAATAAAATTAAATAAACAAACAAACAAATAAATAAATAAATAAATGTGCTTCTTCTATGCAGCATATTGTAGGATCTTGCTTCGTGATCAATTCTGCCAGGCTGTTTCTTTTGCTTGGTGAATTGAGGCCACATTAACATTGATAGTTATAACTGATACATATTGTCTTATCTCTGTCATGTTATTTTCCTGCTGTTGGCTTCCTTCTTTCCTTTTCTCTTTAATTTCTTCCCTTCCCTGGTAGAGTCATTCTTTTGGGGTTCATGGAGTTGTAATCCTTATTGTCTTCTTCTAGAATATCCCTCAGAACACTTTGGAGAGCTGGTTTGGGGGTCATGAATTTCTTCAGGTGTTCTTTGTCATGGAATTATCTTTATTTCTCCATCAATTTTGAAGGATAGTTTTGCAGGGTACATCAGTCTGAGTTGGAGGTTGTTTTCCTTTAGGGCTTGAAATACTCTAGGTTCTCCTTGACTTGAGAGTTTGTGTTGAGAAGTCTGCTGTGATCCGAATGGGCTTTCCTTTATAGGTGATTTGTTTTCTCTTGACAGCTTTTAATATTCTGTCCTCATGTCGCATTTCTGTAATCTTGACTATTATATGTCTTGGGGAAGATCTTTTTTGATTATGGCTAATTGGAGTCCTATGTGCCTTACTTATGTCAAATTCTTTTTCCCTGTTTGGAAAATTTTCCACCATTACTTCAGAGATGGGTTTTTTTTATGTCCTTTGCTTTATGTCTCCTGCTTTTTCATTGACTCCAATCAATCTTACTCTTATTTGCTTCATCTAGCAGCCTCTGGATTGATTTCTCATGGTCCATTGCTATTTTTAAGAAATCTCTCTTTTCACAATTGCTAACAACAGTCATATTTTCTATACCTGATAGTCTGTCCTTACATTGGCTCATTCTGCTGCACATACTTTCAGTGGAGTTTTTAATCTCCTGGGTATCTGTTTGAATGTTTCATGGATTCCATTTCTTTCTTATGCAGGGCGTTCATGGTTTCCATCATGTTTCTGAGCTCCTCTATTTTTCTATCTGTATCTTTCATTTTGGTCACCATATCTGTAGTTATCTGGAAATTATTTCTGCCTTGATTTTTTTCTAGAGCTTTGTTCATCTTCTTTGTTATTTCTGCTGTTACCACTTCAGAGTCCAGGTGGGTGGCTTTCAAATTGTTTCACTTCATTGTCCATGGGGTTGCCTTTAGTAAGCTGAAAGTCTGTGGGGATTGCATCTTGTTTAAGTGTATTTTCATTTTCTTTTTTTTTTTTTAAGTTTCGTTCCTAAGTTGAGGGCTGCAAATTGCTTATGGTGAGTAGTTTTATTAACAATATTCAGAACCGTTAGGAAATGACCACTTCTCAGAAGAGTCTTCCAAGTGTAGCTAGCTTTTGGGTTTTAAGTCTGCTGCAGGATCCTACCTCTTCAAGTTATTGGGGATGAGAAGTTTCTGCCTACTTGGCCCACTTGCCAGTTCTTTGGTACTGGCCTATAGGTTTTTTTGTTTTGTTTTGTCTTTTTAAGACCCTTAGGCTGTCTCAGTCTTGGTATACCAGGAGGATCAACTGATTACCACAATTATTGCACTGTAGTAGTACAATTAACAATAATAATAGCATCAAATACAGCCTAGAAGATGGTAAACTGTGGCCCTTAATATGTTGATTTTATCCTTAGGAGGGAAGATTTAAAAGGGATTAGAGGGTAGAAAACAAAAGAAGAGGAAGAGATCAGAAGCAAGGCTGGAGAACGAACTTTAGGAAACTTGAAAAAGACAGGTGGTAAAGAGAAAAGGAAAAAAAACAAGAACAAAAAACTAGAAATGACATTCAAATAATCAAGAAAAAAACACAACAAAACAACTAGAAAGGAGGAAAAGAAGAAAGAAAAATGAGAGAAAATAAAAACCAAAAACATTCAAATCAAGGTGTGTTTCTACTGTGACTGTAGGGTAATGTGGACAAACAGAGTTCAGAGCCAAAGTGTTTAATCCTAGTAAGCTAGCTGCAGCTTCACGGTGGAGTAGTGGATAATCCCAGTCAGCCTGCCCCTTTAGTTCCTCTGAAGTTCAGGCTAGTTTCTGGCTTTGAAGCTGGAACCAGAACAGTCTGTGTGGCTCCTGCCAGCTTGAACTCTGCTCCCTGACCTCCTGCTGACTTGAACTCCGAACCCACACAGAGATACTGGAAGCCACTAGATGGAGACTGCCCACAGCTGTTCAGAATTATGAGCTCAGTTGACCCCCTCCAAGATGGTTTCCAGCCAATCACCCTATCCTGGGTGAGGTCTGAACCCAGATAACTCACCAGCCACTGCAGTCCGGTACATCCACTGCTCTGTTCCACTGGTGCGTTTCTCTGTGGAGTCACTGTGCACCTGCAGGTTCGGCCCACCATTCCCTTGCAGCGAGTCCAGGCTCTGGGAGAGCATGCTGCTTGGTACCTCCCTATTCTTCATTAAAGTCTCTCTCTTCATTTCCTGTAGACTTCAGTTCTCACCTCAGATCCTTTCTGTGTCCTGGGACCCACTTCCCTCCTCCTCCTGCTCCTAGAGCTGCTATATTCTAGTATCTAGACAACAAATCTGGGAGAGACTATTTCTCTGCTGCTCACCACCCCACAATTGTGATTTATCTGACATTCTTCTCATGATTAGACAGGGTATTTGGGCTTTTTGAGAGAAAAACCACAGAAGTAATATACCATTTCATCATATATCAAGGGTATATGTAATCACCAAGCCTTGTCACTAGTGATGTTAACCTTGGTCCTCTACATAGTATTGGTAAGGTTTCTCCACTGTATATACTCTGCCCCTTTATTTGGAACTAAGTCACTATGTATGGCTCACACATAAGAGGTAGAAAATTAGCCTCCTCCCCACCCATTTAAATATGATATATTTTTATTCAGTGCTCTGTGTGCATGTGTATGTATTTTTTTTGATTGATTGATTGATTTTTGGTTTTTTGAGACAGGGCCTCACTTTGTAGTTCAGACTGAACATGAATGCATTCTGTAGCCCAGGCTAGACTCAAACTCATGGAGATCCTCGTACCTCAGCCTCCGACTGCTGGTATTACAGGTGTGCATCACCACACCTAGCTGTTTATTTTCTTTTGAGACTTCTTTGCCCCAAAGATTATTTATGTTGTTTGGTTTCTAAATAATTTGAAAGCTTTTCCTGTTTTCAGCTTGTTGATTTCTAACTTGATTTCATTATAGCAGAGAGCACACATTTTATGATTTTAATACCTTTAAATTTTAAAAAACTTATTTTATATCCCAGGATAGAGCCTGTTTTGGTGACTGATTCCATTGGCTTTTAAAATGCAATGTAAGAGTAAACTCTTCTACACATATCAATTATGTCCTCATGGTTGATTTGTTAAATTCTTTTGGATTTTCTGTCTGGTACTTCTATCAGTTGCTGACTGTAGGGGATTGAAGTTCCCAGCTGTAATTGTAGATTTTTCTTTCTCAATTCTTTACTTTTTTGGTATTTATACATTCAGGACAGGGCTATAAGTCATATGTCTCACTGCCAGACAGCTTTGATTTAATTTTATTAGTAAAAAGAACAGTATAAGTAATTAGATCTGTTTGTACCACCAGTGGTACAAGCTCCCTAATGGGACAGTCATACATGTACCACTGGTTATTCAAGCCAGAAGGAACATGTTGAGATTATTATGTCTTCCTAATGGTGTGATCCTTATGTCATTATGTAGTATCCCTGATTGTCTTTAGTAACTTTTTTGCTTTAAAGACTATTTTATCTGATATTAATATAGGCATTCTTGCCTTTTAAAAGATTGTTTGCATGGTATATATTTTTCCATCATTTTACTTTTAACCTACTTTACTTTGGATTTTAAAAGTAAATAAAAAACAGTCTAGTTATTAAATGTTCTCATGTGGAATTCTTTCAATTAATATCTGGGCACCCATGTGAATAAGTGGTACAAATCATTCTGAAATGTAGAAAATGGAATATTGGTACAAAGCAGAGTATGAATAGGACCTTATCCATTACATCAGTATTTCGGTCCTTAAACAGGTGTTTGATGAATACCTCAGGTTTAAGTACATTGTTTAGGTGCGGGAGGTGTAGTGATGAACAAAACAGAAGGAAAACAAACCAAACCCCTGCTGGCCTGGAGTTTATATTATAGTGGAAGAAGAGAAAGTGAAGAAATAGACTATATCTTCTGTGGGAAGGTGCAGCAAAGTCAAGCTGGGAAAGAAAGAGGCACAGGTAATAGATGGGGGGTGGAAGTGAGTGGCTGGGGGAGGTGAGCTTGTTATTTCAGATAATGTGATTAGAGAAGACCTTTGAGCAAAGACCTGAAGATTGTGAGGGATGCAGTGCTGATTTCTGTTTGAAGAGTGTCTCAGGCAGAAAAAGTACACTTTCTTGTGAGTGGAACCAGTAGGACAGCAGTATGGCTGGAGCAGAGTGAGATGTAGGGAGAGTTCGGGGAGATGAGGTCAAGAGGAAGCAAGAAGTCAGACCAGGTTAAGTCTTCAAGGACATTGTAAGGACTTGGGCATATGGGAGATGGGAAGTCACTAAGGGTTTTGAACAGAGTGGTGACGTGCCTGAGCTTGCATTTGATAATTTGTGTATTCTTGTCTGATTGCTGTTTATTTATTTTTTTCTGTTTATTTTTAAATTATTTCTTGGAACTTAAAGGTGAACCAGGTAATTTCAAAGGTTTTTCTTCCTACAGGGAAATCTTATGTTTCTTTACCTAATATGTTTCTGAGACAATTGATTTTTAACTTTTAGAAGTATGGAAAATAATAATTATATCTGCTGATGGTATTGTATATTTGGTATATTCAGTGCTTTATTAATTATAGCTCACCATTTTTGAAAAGGAGCTGCACACATAACAATCATTAGGTAAAGAAATTACTAAAAATATCAGAATTACATGTAAAAAGATCATTTAAAAACTTAACAGGATCTATTTAACAAAATGAAGAACAAAAATTTGTGACAAAACTAGGCTAAAGAAATTGTTGCATTTGGATATAGTACGACATAGCTTTGAGCTTCCAGCCAGCCGGTAGTGGTAGTTTTTTGTTTTGTTTTCTTTATGTGGTCATGGGTATTTCTGTCTAAAACTTGTATCAGATATGTTTTTATTTAAGAAAAAGAATATTTAGTTACCCAGGGAACCACTTTTAGATGCTACCCCAAATGTGTTTCACTGATGCTTGAGGTCACTTGGATAATTTTTTAAGAACCCAAACACTTTTATAAAGATTTCTTGGGCACCTATTAAAAACGATGACAGATTTGCATGGTTGTTATCTCTGGAAAATACAGCTATATATTTTGTTACACAGATGATAAAAGCATTTATTCTGAAGCAGAGTTGGTTTTTTTTTAAGGCAGGATTAGGAAAAAATATGACACCAGTGATTCCCCATCCTCAGTCCCCAAATTCTGCAGGTCCCACTGTTACTTCTGTATTGTTGCTGTTCATGATTAGATCATAATTTCAGCCCCAATTGGAAAAAGATCACAACCTTGGAAAGTTCTTTGAGACTAGTGGTTTTAAAAGTAGGATCAAGGAGATCTTGGAGGGATACCAACTGCAGAGAGTCATGAGCTTCCAGAGCTTTGAAGAAAGGGTCTTTTTTTCATTTTAAATATTTTTTAAATGTCCATACATAATGTTTATCAAGTGTAAATCTTTGTCATTATGAAATGCTTAAGTTGAGGGTATAAGATACAGGGTATTTGAGCAACCAGTATTCAATAATTTCTTTCTCAGAGAACTATGAGAATTATTAGGCTGAAAGAGATTTTGATATTCCTGGTCAGCAGTAGGAAGGGAGGACCTTAGAGACAGATTCTTTGGCACCAAACCATGCACTTGCCTACTTGATTCACCTCTTTTTATCTGTAAGAGAAAAAAAATCAAGACCCTATGAAGCTTCCATACCATTCATTTGTTTTGATAACAGCAGTTACAATAATGAATGACAGTATTATAACTTGGAACTGTTTATAATCTTGTATTATTGTTAGTAATAGAAGTAATAAGAATAGTAGCATGTAGTAGTAATTTACAGTTTAAAAAAGGTTTACAGATTTATTTTTTAGGGTACTTTTTGTGGAGGGGAGGGGTACTGGGAATTGAACCCACACCCTTCCAACTGAGCTACAGCCCCAGATCTTTGAAAACAGTTTGATTTTGAGGCAGGGTCTCTGTAAGTTGCCCAGGATAAGTTCAAACTTGAGATTCTCATGCCTCAGCTTCCCAGAATGTTACAGGTTTATGAGTATTAAATGACTGCATCTGAGACGTCTATATCTGATATATAGTTGAGATAAATGTGTGTGGGGGTGTGTGTGTGTATATATATATGTGAAAGATATAGGTATATTTGTCATCTCATTTAACACATAACTGATTCGAGCCTTTAGCCTTACAAAGGTGATGGAACTAGCCAAACAAACATGCTAATAAGTGCTAGAATCTGGGACTCAAATTCAAATCATGATTTAAACAGATGTGCCTTCAATTGTCATTTGTAAAACTTTTGGTTGTTAATACATTTCTCTTCACATAAAGATGAACATTTGATTCCTCATATTATTTAGAAAGTAGTTTTTCCCTTTATTCAAGACCTAAATTGTGCAAACAAAAGTCTGTACTAATTTTTATTTAAAAGATTTCCTTAATCTGCTTTACTGTAGTAAAACCCTGTTTTCTGAGCCCTCAAGACCTCTTTCTTCATTGCTAATGATAGATGTGTTGCGTCATTATGGGTGCATAAATATCCTACTGCTGAGTATCACTAGAATCTTCACGTAGGAAAAAGATTTTAGCGTGCAAAAACAAATCAAAATACTCATGTTTCACCCTTAATGACACCCAATCTTAAAACAAAACACAGAAATTGAAAAAACTATAACTTCCAAGTGTCTTTTAAATAACCTAGTGATATAGGGCTAATAGATGTAACTCCCAAACCTACTAGATAGCCGAAACACGAGTTTGTGTTCTCTAAAATCAAAGCATCAATTCTAGGAACAGTGGAGGTTAAGGGTAGGAAAAATTTATTGGGAGAAAGAAAGCTTCTGCCTATGAGAGACAGAAGGAGGACCAGAAAGTGGGTTATCCGTCCACCCCACTTTTCAAAGATGTTTGATACAGCAAAGCCATGCGGTGAGGCTGTTAAAAAGTGGGACAAAACTCTAAGACCCAATGGAAATTTACAAGGTGGGCATGAGGTGGGATGAAACCATGACCAACAAATAAGATTACAAGTACAGACTCCCTGCCCAGAGGAAAGGGGGCTGCCATCTGTCCCGCCATTCCTGGCCCACAGGTAGGTCCTTCTAAGCTGCCCTCCCACTGCTTCTGGTCCAGAGGAAGGGGCTTCTGGGCCACCAGCCAGCCAGCTGCTCCTGGACCAGAGGAAGGGGCATCTGGGCCACCATCCCTCCCACCGCTCACGCCCCCTTTCCCACCTCTCCCAGCTCAGAGGAGGTGAGCCCCGCAGGCACCAACAGCAGCCCCCCTCCCTGCTGGTCGAAATCAGAAGACACATAAATAATTTCCCAAAACCAGACTTCCAGATCACCTACAGGACCCCAAAGGGAAATGAGATGGAATACTGTGATACTCAAGCACCTGGACCCACTGAACTGGCAACAAAAGGGAATCTAGAAAAAATGAAATTAGAAATAATTTCTCAGATAACAGGAGAGATTGTGGTCCTAGTGCAAGACATGATTAGTAAATCTAGAGAGGAGCTGAGGAACATAATGGAACCCCAACATAGGAAACAAATGGAATCCATAAAACAGATGCAAATAGATTTCCAGGAGATGAAAAACTGCCATCGAAAGTCTGCACAGCAGAATGAGCCAATGTGAGGACAGAATTTCAGATGTAGGAGATAAGATTGCAATTGATGACCAGGAAAAGAAAAATTGCTTCAAAATTATAAGGGAACACGAGAAATCAATCCAGCAGCTGCTAGACAATGCAAAGAAGAATAACATAACACTGATTGGAGTCAACGGAGAAACAGGAGAGAGTGCAGACGACATAAAAAAAATCTTCACAGAAATAATGTCAGAAAACTTCCCAAGCCAGAGAAAAGAACATGACATACAGATAAGTGAGGCATATAGGACTCCAAATAGCCTTGATCAAAAA
>NW_004624788.1:1029409-1065974 GCF_000247695.1 Heterocephalus glaber
TTTATTAACATACAAACTGAAACGGTATCCTGTAGTTAGGCACTTAGAAGTGCTTGTTTGAACTTCTATAGTGCGGTCTGGGAATGAGGTCCCCAGGTGTCTGTCTCTTGGGTTTTTCCAGCAGCTAATAGAGGGGGTCACGCAATCTCACTATGTCCTGCTATCTGAAGGCCACAAAAGCCTATAATTTCCGGGAATCTCCTTAGCTGTTTTGGAGTCTTGGGCTGTGGAAAGGAAAGAATTGGTTTAATTCTTTCTTCCCCCAGTCTTTGAGTTCCCTGAGATATAATAAGGCCTAAATATTTTACCTCAAGGCTGCAAAGTTGTGCCTTAGATCTAGAAATATTGTAACCCCTGTCTGTTAGAAAATTCAGCAGAGCAGATGTCTTGGCTAGAAAGCTCTTCTGAGGGGGCACATAACAACATACTATCTACATATTGCAAAACTGATGGGAACAACTATAATATTTCCTTTTATCAAATCAGGATGTAGGGATGTCCTATTTTTCCTGAAAAATAGTTGACAATTTAAAATAATTGAAGGACTTAGTTCTCATGTTTCTTAGACCTTCAAGAACACATGCCTGAAAATGTCTTCTATTTAATCTCCTATCTGATTGGCAGGCCGGTGGGGCTCTTGTATAGGAACTGCTATATGTTCTAGTAGAAACCGGTTGTTCCCCTGGCTGCCTGTCTTTTTGAGCTTCCAAAATTAAAATATCTGTTTCTATATGTAGTAGCAGCTAGTAATACTACTTGTCTTTCATTAGAAATCAATGTTTGATTTAAGAGCAACATTACATCTTTTTAGTCTGTAGGTCTGAGTAAGTCCTCTAAAGACCTCAGTGTACATATCAGGGTCATCTGAAAACTTCTCATTTGATCTGTCTAAGATTACTGAGAGAAAAGGACACATGAACACAGGTAGTTCCATATTTGCCATTTACTTCCTGCAAGGGATATTGTCTTTGAGGGCTCTCAACAACTTAGCTAAGGATGGATATAGCCTCATGGAGATTAATTATAGCTGGCCTAGAAATTCCACCCTCAGCACCTGGTGGTTAGAGTGAGGAGTAGCCTTAAGGCTTAGAGGTACTGAATGCCTTAAGGATGAAGTGTCTCTCATTTTTCTATGGCCCACATTTATATTTGAACACAAGCAAGAATTACTTAATGTGAAAAAATCTCAACATAAGATGATTTTGACCATTTTCTCTCTTTTACAGTACAATTCTAATTGTGAGAGCATCATAGTACTTTCCTCTGTGTACTTGGCTTTAGGAGGTAGGCAGGAGTAGAGAAATACTAAATTGCTTCTTAATATATTCTAAAGGAGTAAGAGGTTCAGATATAGCAATTTGAAACAAGAGAAACAAATATGGCATCCCATAAGTCTCTGCTTGATTCCTGTGCCCCCTAGGGCATCCCCCAAGGTTTATACCACTCCAGGGTAGGTAGCTACCATCTGGAGAGAGAACCAGAAAATAAAACAAGACCATTATCTACCCTTTACCAGCTTTCGATCTTATCTTCTTTACATAACTCAAAGCCTTACTCCAGTAGGTTCTCTTTAAAGTCCAAGTTACAATTGACTTCAGCCATAACAGTCATGTTTAGAGAAGGAAGTATTGCCAGCACACCAAGAGATTTAAACCACTGCTATCTAGATCCTTAAGAGAGAGAGGAAAATAAGTCAGCAGTCAAATTAGGGCATTTTTCCTGCAAAAGAGATTACCTCCAGAGATGGTAAGTCAGAGATTCTGCCCTGGGCCTAGGGCAGAAAAAGCTCTGAGAAATTTCTGTTGTCTGTCCATTTAGGCACGTTTATTAGCAAGACAAGGCTACTCCTTTAAGGTCCATTTTAAATTCACCAAGTATTTGAAACTCATAGGTCTTTCTAGCAGCCACAATCTACATAGTAAAGGCACCTTTATATACTTCCTATGCACGCGTGAATGAAGAGAAGGGCTGGCTAAGATAGTCCCATATTCTAGTGAATGAGTAAAAACACAAATGCAAGCTACTGATTGCTATTTTCCCTAGTGTAAGACAAAGCAGTTGTTGTGAGTTGCCTTAGTCTGACTTTCTGCAAGGAGGAGTGGTCTGACCACAAGGGATTTTCAAATGAACTCCCAACAAGATGGAGAAAAGTTTAAGTGGAGTTTTTAACTCACTACCAGAGAGAAAAAGCCCAAATAAAGCTCAAGCAAGTTAAACATCCCAGAAAATTACCATACAGCATTTTATAAGTCCACAGCCAACATTCCAAAGTCCATAACCTATCAGAAAAGGCATTTTTCTCCCCTACACACATAAATGATGAAGACCATGCCTGGGGGAAGGGGGGAGGAAAAGGTTCAGGTATTTTTACTCCATCAAAGATTTGTTCTGTACATTTGTCTAGAGAAAGCAGTCCAAACCTGTAGCTCAACTCTTAAAGGAGGCTTAAGAAAGGGCTCTGACGGCATAATTTCAGATCAGTCTGAGACAGAGGATATCTGATGATCACTGACAGAGTTCCCCTTTCACCTCCCTGAGAAGTCCAGATAGGGACAAGATGTGGAGATTTTCTACTGATTCCCCATATAGACTGTGGGGAGCTAGTGTTGTCTTCTGAGGGACCTTTGGGTATCTCCCAGAGGGTAGCCCTGGCCATGACCCCTCAATTATCACCTCAGCTTCTGCTAGTTCCACACAATCAGAGCTCTGTCTCCAAAAGGAACCCAATTGTCTATCTAGTCAACATTCCAACCACCATTGATGTCAATGAGAGTGGGGATTCACCAGAGGGCAACTGGAGAAACCTGTCCTCTGCTTTAAGAGTGGCAGCTGCCCTAAAGGCAATTACTAGCTGGCAGAGTAACAACTGTTTGGCATTCTATAAGGGACAGATAAAAGCCTGAACTGTCTATCTGAGATGATTTCATAAGAGTCCCATTTTACAACATTTGTAAGCAACCAAGTCCAAATACAACACATACAAAACAAGAATAAAATGTAATTTTAACAAAAGACAGTGCATAAGAAAACCAAAAAATTTGCAAACATTTAAAACACACAACTTAAAAGTAAGACACTTTTGAAACAAAAGCCGAAACAAAGGCCAGAATTTATGAAACAGAAACCAGAATCTGTGAAACAAATAGCCAGAGCCTCTATAACAAAAGTTACAATCTGTGAAGCAAAAAGACCAAAGTTAGAACCTATGGAACAAATGCAAACTCTTAACCTCCCAATGGAACCTCCAAAATGATATAGGAGGAAGAGATGTAACTCCCAAACCTACTAGGTATCTGAAACACAAGTTTGTGTTCTCTAAAATTGAAGCATGAATTCTAGGAACAATGGAGGTTAAGAGTAGGAAAAATTTATTGAGAGAAAGAAAGCTGCTGCCTAAGAGAGACAGAAGGGGGACCAGAAAGTGGGTTGCCTGCCCACCCAACTTTTCAAAGATGTTTTATACAGCAAAGCCATGTGGTGAGGTGGGTACAAAATGGGACAAAACTCTAAGACCCAATGGAAATTTACAAGGTGGGCATGAGGTAGGACAAAACCATGACCAACCAATAAGATTACAAGTACAGTCATCCAGGTAATATTGATTAAATGGGGATCAAATGGGAAGACAAGTCACATACAAGGAATTTCCCACTTAGAATATCAATCACTGCTGTCTATGTCTAGGGGAAGTAGTACTTCTTTTTTCTTTTTATAATGCTAACCAGTGAATGTGCCTCAATTGTTCTCCATGTTGGTTCCTTGCTGTGTAGGCTCCTGGAGGGCTGGCACCTTAAGGGAGGCCTTGTCTCCCTGCCAACAAGATATCTAATTAACTTACCTATCTATAATACTAGTACAGTATGACTTTTGAACAGTAGGGATATATTTTGAATAAGATTGCTAACCAGAAAATAATGACAAACATTCACTAAATTATATTGGCATATTTTGGTGTTAATTAGATATCACAAATCTGTTTTGTTTTTCTTTCTGCTAAAGTGGTATTTTCAAACCTCCAGGAGTAGCTTTTCTTAGGCATTTTTCTGGTCAAGAGCACATTTAACCACAGGCCCTGAGAAGAGGCAATTAACTGTAATTCAAGCTGGGAGTTCTGCTATTGAGATGAGAATTATCCAGATTAGCTGCCTTTCCTTTTAAAATTCAACTGATTTTTAATCTTTGTTTCTTTGACAGTCTGTAGAGATCTTTATAATGCAATAAGGACTTTTATTACATGCACATTTGAGAGATACCAGGCTTTGGGGCATTAAAGGCTGTGGTAACAAGCAAGTGCATAAATCCACACATTTTCTGTTGAAATAACTGAATACCAAAGGGGAGCAATCTATAAGAATAAAATGTTATTCATTTCAGGATTCTGGAGGTCTGAGGTCAAGGGGCCACATCAAGGAGGGTCTTCTCATTGGTGGAAGCCATGAGTTGGCAAGACAAAGCATCTCCTTGTCTTATAGAGCAAGTGAGTGAGTCATAGAGATTCCACCTCCTAGAACTCATCTAGTCCTAATTATCTTCTAAAAGCCCCAGTTTGAATCCCAGATACCATTAACATAAGATTTTGGGGAACAGGTTTGCAGTACAAAAATTTTAGGACATGCTCAGACTATAGCATAATGATTTATTTTCCAGTTGTGTGGATTAACCAGGCATCTTTATTCCTTCTTCACTGTGCTTTCAAATGGATTGTTTTGTGGTTCTTAAATTTGTTCAAGTCTTTAGTAAGTCCTTGTGGTTTGAAGAGAGGATTCTTAACCATCATTTTATTAGCTCTAGTTAATTCTAATAGAGGAAAAAAGATGTAGTTGCTGCTGCTGAAAATGAAACGAAATTGAGGATGATTAACACTGGCTTCCAGTGGTATACTTTAATTTTGCCCTCTCTTTATATAGCTGTAAATAAAGATAGTGGAAGATTTATTTTGACCAAAGCACAGAAATATTATATATTTTGGGGTAGACAACTGCAGTAATAAAAACTATATCATTGCTTGGAATATCAGACTCACATAAACTGTCATTTCATGGGATTGTTAGCAGGTGTTATATAGAAATTTGGTTCTGTGTTTAAAAAGTTTCCATATAAGGAATTAAGCAAAGTGAAACAGCTGTCTTTACTGCTGGACTTTGTGAAACATGCTTAGTAATGTCCACTGGAACTGAGATAAGATAGAAGAAATAAAAGCTAAGTAGAAAGGGGAGAAGAAAATCATAACTAAAAAGTGTACTTATTTTTTTGGTACCAGGGATTGAACTTGGGAAAAATTGTACTTTTAAGAACACTGCAATTTCCAGGACTTAGCTGAAGTTACCCAAGAGGTAACTCATCATTTAGAGCCGTAAATTGGCTCAATTAAAAATTTAAAAAGTAAGGGCCTATGATAAAGGAGTCCTATGTCAACATTCCTTTGGTTATATTTGTACTCATTCCCTACCAGATCCATCACTAAAAGGCCATAAATTGGTCCAGTTAAGAAAATAAGGAGCAGGTTGAGAAAATCCAGAGAATATTTAAATTACCTATCACAAAACAAAACAAAACACCCATGTCTGTGGAATGGGCTAGTACATTTCTGGGTGTGGGCGACTTTCTTCCAGGCTTTCCACCTCCTTAGAGTATACATGTTCCTGGCTCCAAACTGTAATGCATCTCATTTCTCTGAGTCACCTGCACTGTGCTCTCAAGTGTACCCTAAATCTCTAGTACACCCTTCTCATGCCTCTTACTGACTCATCCCGAAAATTCTTTCTTCCACGGAGTCAGCATACCTGCACCAAAAGGCAATTTAAGTTCCTTCAGCTTCAGGAATCTCTCAGAACTCACCCAGTGACAGAAGGGATATAATGTAAAGCAGTTTTTAAAAACTCAGTTAGCCAGGTATAGTGGCACACTATCAGAAGGCTGAGGCATGAAGATCACAAGTTGGAGCCTAACCTGGGCAATTTACCAATTTAGGGAGTCCTATCTCAAAACAATAAAAGTTAAAAGAACCATGGATATACCCAGTGCAGAAGTTCTGAGGTCAGTCCCCCAGTACCATAAATAGTAAATATATAAATTTCAGTTTGTCATTAAGCCCTTTTTCTTGTTGACTTGTCACTGATTAGGAAAATTCTGGCTTTTGTTTTGCTTTGTTTTCTTTGTTTCGGTTTTTTGAGACAGGGTCTCACTATGTATTTTAGGCTGGCCTTGAACTCACTATGTGGTAAATCCTTTTGCCTCAACCTTCCCAGTGCTAGGATTCCAGACATGCGCCACCACACCTGGCTGAAAAATGCTAACTTTTAAAACAATTTAAAAACCCAAATGTTTATTATCTGTATGCCAACCTCAAGGCCTAAACATAATAAAAAATTTTGATGTGTTTTACAAATGAAATTTAAAATATAAAGCAAACATTGTGTATGTGTGTGTAAAAATCAATGTTTAATAAAAATGGTTTAATCCATTAGCCCATGACTTATAACTAGTAAAATTAACCAATTTATTAACAGAAGAGATTTAATAAAAATGATTTAATTCATTTACCTATGACTTAGCTAAGAGATGAGGCATTTGAGGAGAAAAGTAGGCAGTTTTGATGGCTATTTGGGAGATACAATGAACAAGACTTGGTAACTGAGGAAAGATGATGCCGTATATCACCAAGATGGTTAAAACTAGAAATAATCCAATGGTTGGATGTGTGTAGGGACCTGTAGTTTGTGCATTGTAGGAAAAAATGTGTAGTATAATAGGCTCATTAAAAATATAGCAAAATCTAACATCTGAGTTAGCAGTGTTAAAACTGCGCCTTCTTGGGCCGGGGATTTAGCTCAGTGGTTTTGCCGCCTGCTGTGCAAGTGCAAGGACCCGAGTTCAATCCCCGGTACCAAAAAAAAAAAAAAAAAACTATGTGCATTCTAAGATTGAATAAATAAATACATTGCAATTACTAAAAGTTAAATTTTTTAGATTAGAAAAGGGAGATACAAATAAAGGGGAAGCTATAATGATCCTTGGATTGCAAATGGAATTGTCAATGTGAGTGGGAATGAATAGTGTATGTATATGTATTATATATTATTATAATATAATAATATTAATATATTAATAATATAGTGTTATGTAATGTATTTTATATATGGCCTAGAAGCATTGAAATCATAGCACCCATAAATACACCTGGTACCCAGTTTCTAGGCATCAGTAAAAGGAACCAGGGCTTCATGAAATAGCTGATACCAAGATTGGGGCAGGGGAAGTGCAGGATGAAAGTGTGTCAGAAAGTAAGGAAATATTTTTTAAAATACAATAAGAGCTTATCAGTAGAACATAAGAGAATGAGTGTGTATTTCAGTAGTAGAGTACATGTTTATTATGTGTGTAGGCCCTGGGTTCATTCTCTCCTGTGTACATGTGTACACACACACACACACCCAATACAGTAGTCAACTATCATTTATTTTTCTTTCCCCAGTTTTGGGGATAAAACTTAAGGCCTCATATGTGCTAGGCAAGTGCTCTACCATTGAGCTATACCCTCAGCCCCAGGAGTTAACTTTAAGGACCTCTGTATTGGCTAATTAGGGACACGTTTGAGCATAGTGGACTATATTTCACAGAATAAAAAGAAATGTCTTGATATAACTATGTAAATAAATGAGAAAAGGGAAACCTCTTTCTTGCTATAGAATTCCAATTAATGTAGAAAGAATGATTGAAAAAGGAAATCACTTGGAAAATAATGCAGTAATTGTTTTCAGGCAGGAATCATTAGTGGACAATATAATGTAATTATAAACTATATAGTCACACAGTAAAGGATATTTGTATGGTCACAAAGTATGTCACTAAAAGATACACATTACAGTAGTCCCTTCTTACCCACAGGAGAAATATTCTAAGACCCTCAGAGGATGCCTGAACCATAGATAATGTGGAACCCTAAATATATTGTTTTTCCTATATATAGCATGCCTGTGATAAAAGTTTAATTTATAAGTTAGGCACATTAAGAGGTTAACAACCATAATAAGAACAATTATAACAATGTACTGTCAAAACAGTTATGTGAATATGGTCTCAGAATATTTTATTGTACTACACTCACCCTTTTTCTTGTGATGTGAGGTGATACAGTGCCAATGTGAGGAGATAATATAGGCATCGTAATATAGCAGTATGCTAGTATGTAAACCTGCTTGAAGACAAGCACTACAGTAATTGATCTGATACCTGAGAAGGTTATAAGGCTACTAAATGAGTAGTGGACATGAATATGCTGGATAGCTCATGTTCTGGGTGGGACTGAGTGAGAAGATGTGAGATCTCATCATGCTGTTCAGAATGGTGTGCAATTAAAATTTTTCAATGCTTATTTCTGGAAATTTGCATTTAATATTTTCAGACTACAGTTGACAGAGGGTAACCAAAACCATGAAAATTGAGACCCTGGATAAGGGGGCACTGTAGTAATTACAAAAGGAATCATAGTAACTGTAGAGTGGAGAAGGCAGACATCTCATTAACAACTGATGAAAATGCCAGCAATAGATATATATGAATACTATGTACTTTCTGGTATGATATACTGAGAAGGACACAGCATCACTTTTATGGCATTTTTGACAAAAATGCGTGCCCTGAATTTAATTATAGAAAATATTAGACAAATCCAAGTTGAGGCCCACACTACATATTAACTGATGAGTATTGGTTTTTGTTTTTGGTTTTTTTTGCTTAAATTCTTTTATTGGTACATTTTACATATACAGTACGTTTACATTTATCATTGGGTGCTTGTACCTGTACGTGATGTATCTTGGCTCTTATTTTTTCTCCATTACCTGTCCTCCCTTCACCCCCTCCACCTTTCTGATGAGTATTCTTTTTTTTTTGGTACTGGGGTTTGAACTCGGGTCCTTGTGGTTGTGAAACAGGCGGTGGAACCACTGAGCTAAATCCCCGGCCCTCTGATGAGTATTCTTAAAAGAGTGTTAAGGTTACGAAAAATGAATTGAGAAAGTATGCCAGATTAAAGGGAACTGAGACTTGATAACTAATGAGATTCTCAGTGGAGCCCTAGGCCAAAGGACAGTAGTAGGACAGTCAGAAAAACTTAAATAAGGTCTGTAAATTAGTAAATAGAATAATATCAGTGATAATTTCCTGATTGTGATAGTTGTGCTAGTTATACATGATGTTAACATTTGAGGAAGCTGGGTAAAGAGCATATGGGAATTCTTTGTTAGAATACTTTGTACTGTACCAATGTGTAGGGTTTTTAAAGTCTGCAATTATTTTAGAATTTAAAATTACAAAAACTCTTAACTCTCTGATTTAGATGTTTTCTTCAGTTTAATGAGGGAGAGGAAGGTGATAGAGTTGGTTTTGTTAAGTTTGACTATCATTATGTTATTTTTCAGTTTTAATTACAATCCCTGAATATTTACCCCATTTGAGATTTTTTCAGTTTTCCCCCTGTCTTAAAATATGGGAACCAAATGTATTTTTAGTATTAACACCCTGTATCTTTTAAATACATTGTTTTTTGTTTGTTTCTTTCCTTTTTTTTGGTACCTGGGACTGAACTCAGAACCTTGCACTTGTGAGGCAGGCAGCAGCACCTTTAAAATACATTCTTAATTGTGCTTCCAGAACTGGTTTAATTTTAACCTGACTTAAAATGATCAAAGAACTCAAAGTGATTATGTTGTTTCGTTTATTTTTGATTTTTAGGGAAAACTGGAAACATTGAAATAAAGAAATTAAGACAAAAAAGGGAAACATTTAAAATCTCTGAATATTGGATAATACTGTGAATTTTCAGTTCTTAACCTCCACCTGGATAAGCTTAAAGCTTTGAAGCTGTTTGTCAGGACCAAGTAGTTAACATACATTGGTAGTGACTTTAGAATCTAGGTATGTTGGGCTCCAGATTTTCCCCTGCTACTCATATGCTTAATTTTGAAGAGCCATTACTCCTTAAAATGTTTTATTTTTGTCTGGTAATCAGGTTTTCAGAATGCAAAACTGTCAGTGTTTATTTACATTGAGTTTTTTTTTAATATAAAGTTTAAGCTGATGTTGGGCAAGTGAAGAAAAATAATTTGTGTCTCCTGTTTGCCATATTTTCTTCTTGTGAACTGCTTGTTAATGCCTGTCATGCTTTTTTAAAAACTATGAAATCTGAACAGCTGACAATTATAAAAGTAATTACAGGTTGCCATTATGAAACACACAGTCACACCTAGTCCTCCTTAAAATAAAAAATATATTTACACTAAAATACATGTTTTATCATGTTAAACAAAAAAGTTCTAAAAAGATCCAAGACAAGTAATGTTTTTGAGAGAAAGATGCTGGCTGGGTACATGGTGGTAATTGTTTAAAAAAATAAAAGAAAGAAAAGTAAAAGGAAAGGGAATCTCTAGCTGTAGAAAACCTTCTTGGCTTCCATTGGAAATAAATTTCCTTTTGTAGCCTGTAAATAAGTCAAAAAAAGGAAGATTGAAGGGTAGGAGCAATGAATGTGTTTGTTAACCCTGTTAATTACTGAGAGCCAGAAATATGTGAAAGGTTAGTCATGTTAAGTACAATCCTTAGGGCAGATGTATGAACCATTTCCTTTCCTTTTATCCAGGCCTTGCACTTTTCCCTTCCTATTCTGTTTCATTTCCTACATTTCTTTTTGTATCCTCTTGTCTTTTCACTGATGCCCTCCCCCCACGCACACACACTGGAAACCAAGAATGAAGTATCAACACTAGGGGGAGAGTTTTAGCTTCCTTGAAAATCTTCTCACTATACAGTTGATTAGATAAGATTATCTTTGCCCAAAAACATGATGAATGTTACTTTTGAGACTATTTCCAAGAAGTGTGGGCTCACAGAGTCAGAGGCCGTGAATTGTAAGGTTGTAAGTCTTGGTAGTAGCCTAAAATTCCATTTTCCATCTGACTAAAGCATTAAATATTTGAAGTAGGGCTATAGACCTAAAGACCAGAGCTGGACAAGAGTCTGATCTTTTTGGTGGTGATATTAGTTGTAGTGATGCCTTTTATAG
Organism: Heterocephalus glaber; assembly: GCF_000247695.1. The sequence goes on from NW_004624788.1 coordinate 1,040,472, forward strand.
AACACTTTCTGTGTTCCACATACTACTTCAAGAGGTCGATGCCTATGAACTCATTTAATGTTTACAGTCTTAGGAATTAACCTTATCCACATTTTATGAATGAGGAAACTAAAGCATATTAGGTAATTTACTCATAGCCAGTCACACGGTTGAGATTTTTACTGGGAGGTATTGTAGGTCTTATTTTGGACTTTAAAACCCTGGTGATTTATTTATAATATGTAGTTTTTTACATTATCCATTTACTTTAGATCTCCAAGACTATAAACTAAACATTTAAGCATAGGTACCTTATACCTTAGGTATAAGGCCTTCATTTAGGCATCTGTGTTTGTTTGTTTGTGACAAGGTCTTGCTGTGTAGTGTAGGCTGATCTTGAACTCACTGAGATCCTCCTGCCTTAGTCTCCTGAATGCTGCATGTATCACCACACCTGGCCCATTTTTAAGCATCTTAACCAATGGACAGCCGTGACAGAAATTGAAGGTAGCATCTTAAAACTGTATCTCCCTCAGCCACTTTTCTGTGTATGCTGAATTGTAAAGTGCAGTCTTTTCCCTTTTCCATTCTTTTCACTTTCTCCTTCCTGTTTATTTTTTAAATGCCCTAATGATTTAATAGTGTAGTCATTGATCAAACTATTTGCAAAGACATATGATCAATTTTTCCTCTTTATAAAAATTCTGTTTTATCCTAATTCTCACAAGGAATTAAGATGATGTAATAATTATGAAGACACTAATACCCAAATCACAAAAGACTTCAAAGACCAAGCAGCTATGTGTATATAGATCCATATAACAAATCTAACAATAGTAGTGGATGTGAAAAAGAGCAAACATTTGTTGACTTCTGCCTAAACCTTAGGTATTTTATACAGTTTATTGTTGACAGTAGAGATTTTAAATTTGAAACTCCAAGTTTGGTTATGTTAGGAGGGGAGGAAAGGTGTTGAAAGAAACACTTTTTATGTTAGGCATTAAGGGATTGTAGGGTACTTTGTTTTAGTTGATTTTGTTAACATTTGCAGTTCATTTAGCACAGAAGGTATGATGGTGAGAGCCTTTTCTACTAGAGATAAAAATGTTCTTTTCATTGCTTTGTAAACATTTTTCTGTAGTACACAGTATATTTATTTAGTGACTATATAGAATATAAGTTAATACAGTATTTAGTGTCAGCCTAAATTGATTAGGTGAATTTGCTAGAAATGGAAGGAAAAACTTTCCTTAATAAGCCCTGAGAACAAGAATAAATTTTCATATCATTTTCTCTGCTTCATAATTCTGGAAAACTGTAGCATCTTTCTATTTTAGGACAAATTATAGAAAGAAATATGTTATTTGAGGACCTCTTCCCTTCCTCCTCTCTCTCCATTAACTACCCTCTTCCCTCCATCCCTCCTTTTCTTTTTCTAGTACTAGGGATTAAACCTTAAGTACTCTACTACTGAGTTGTGTTCCTAGCCCTTGGCAGAACTTTTTTGTCATTACTGGTTCTGTACTGGAGAAATATTTATGTTTTTGGTAACATAGGTCTAGGGGTTTGACATGAAAGATTACCGAAAAGTTATTCTTTGTTATGTTTTGGCTAGTTATATGTTAAATATATAAAGTGAGTACATAAAGACATACATTAAATTATATTTCCATATTTAAAAGTTTCTTTGCCAGCTGTTCCTCTAGAGGACTAATATATAGAATATATAAAGAATTCAAAGAAATGAGACCACCTAATAAAAGACCCAGTCAAGAAATGGGCAAGTGCAGTGAAAAGATACTTCACAGAGGAAGAAGTACAAATGGCAAACAAATATATGAAAAAATGTTCAACATCTCTGGCCATTAGAGAAATGCAAATTAATACACTAAAATTCCATCTTACTCCAGAAAGATTTGCAATCATGAAAAAATAAAAAAAATAACATGCTGGCAAGGCTCTGGTGAAAAAAGGAACCCTTCTACATTGTTGGTGGGAATGTACACTAGTACAACCATTATGGAAATCATTATGGAGATTTCTCAACCAAAATTAGAAGTTCCGTATGACCTAGCTATCCCCTTCTAGAGATATCTTCCCCGAAGAGCTTAAGACATCATGCCACAGCGACACATGTATGACAGTGTTTAAGGTATCTTCCACTAAAGAGCTTAAGACCTCCTACAACAGTGATACATGCATAACAATGTTTATAGTAGCACTATTCATAATAGCTAAATCATGGAAGCAGCTTATATTACCCATCAACAGACAACTGGATAAAGAAAATGTGGTATCTGTACATAATGGAATACTACTTGGCTATAAAGGACAAATTTGAGACATTTGTAGGAAAATGAATGCACCTGGACAATATAATGTTGAGTAAAATAAACTAAGCACACAAGCTTAAATACCATATAGTATCTCTCTTTTGGGTAAGGCAAAGCACAAACAAAGAGATTAATAAAGGATGGATAGAGAGGGGGATGAATCTCTTGCAAATGGAAAGGGGTCCAAGAGACTAAGGGCAAAGGTGAGATGAAGGAGAAGTAAAATAAAGATATGTCATGTACAGGAACCTAATAACTTCAATGCATATAAACAGTATAAGCCATAAACATGAGGTAAGATTAATAATATCAGTAAGAATGAAAATGAAGGAAAGGAAATCAGAAGGAGGGAGGGAGGGAGGAAGGAAAAAGAAGGGAATTAAAAAAAGAAGTTGTTTTATGTACATGTACCCACTGCAAACATGTACTAGTAAAAAAATTAAAAATTTTAAAAAATATCAAATAAAAAATAAAACTTTCTTGGGCTGAGGATTTAGCTCAATGGTTCCACTGCCTGCCTTGCAAGTGCAAGGTCCTGAGTTCAATCCCCAGTACCAACAAAATTAAAAGTTTAAAAAATTAAAAATAAAAATTTCTTAAGATATACAAAGATATTAATATTCAGGTTCATGAAAATTAGTTGGCACAGGAATACATTTATGACTTAGTGTTAAGTTCTTAAAAAGCAAGATTGAAGATTATATGTAATATATTCAATTTTTTAAAATGTTCCGAAGAACATGTATCTTACTTTAAACTTTTGTGGGACTGAAATGTATAATGGATGTTGGGAAATGGGAAGAAAGTGTTTAAATGGGAAGGGGAACAAGGGAGAAGGAAGGGAGAAAGGAAGGGACAAGAAAAATAGTGAAAATGGAAAAAATAGAAACAAAACTTCTGTACATAGGGAGGGGAAGGGGCTTGAGGGGGGATGGGAGAAAATAAAATTTATTAAAAATAAATAAAATTTTAAAAAATAAACTTTTGTGAAGTATCACATATGTACAAAAATGTGCACAATCCTAAGTGAACACCTTGAAGAATTCTCAAGTGAACACACCTGTGTAAGCAGTATTGTAATGTTACATTTTGTGTACCTAACGCATAAGTGGTCAATAAACATTTGATGAATGAAAGAAAATATGAGAAAAGTTTTTTGAAGAACAAGATGATTAAGATTGTGGGGAAAGAAATATTGCATATGTAATATTTATTGCTCTGAATTGAGCTGTAGACTTCCCCCGCACCCCCCCCAAGTTTGCAGTCTTAAATAATGCAAATCACATCCTCTTGAGATTCTGATAGAGAAGAAGGAAGTTTGCCTTTGAACAGGTGATTATCCGTACAACTGTACTCAGCACAGGTCTAGTTCTATCTCTAAGTAGGAATTAAGGATTCACCAACTATAATGACTGAATTTGAAGATCACCTGCCTAAAAGGTCACTTAGAATTGCACCGGAACTTGGTTAAAGGGAGTGTAACTGTGGTCCTAGCAAAGAGAAAATTGAATTGCTATATGCTGGGACAGTTAGACTAATACAATCTTGGTGACTATGACTGGTTCCTTTTCTGAAAAGCTGGTCTTAAACTCTTATTGGCCATTAAAAGTTAGGACAGATTAATGACAGATTAATGACAGTAATTTACAGAGTGTAGAAGTTTTCAATACAATGAATTAATACAACATTGTTTTGTTTGTCATTTTGTTTTGTGCTGGCATAAGTGGCTTAAAATAATAATGTGATTAAACATTCTTTAAAGCTTCAGTTGCAATAAAAACTACAAAGACTTCATTTTAGGTATTATATCCCTAAAAGGGTGCTTGAATGCCATCTCTAGCACTAATTACTTACAAATTTAATAGTCATGGAAGAAAATGGTGTTAAGAAGACTAAGAAATTATAAAATTCCAGATATCACAATTAGAAGGCACTAAATAGATAGATTGTTTAGTTTGTCCTGCTAAACATTTAAATTATCTTCAAAAATACTCCACAATTCTGTTTTGAGCAGTTGCTGCTGTATACTTGATTAATACATAAACAGTAATTTACTAAAAAGTTTTTGTTAGTTCTTTTCACTTCTGTATTTAAGGTTTGTGGAGCCTCGGGTACTGCCTGATTAAGAAAGTGGTAACTGACACTAGGCTCAAGAGGAGAAAGAAAATATCTCACCAACAGCAGTCAGCAGCAACTACTGTAATGGTTTTCAGCTGTTGCTCATCTAATTGATCATAGTGCTATAACAGAAGGCAGTTCTGTGATAGATAGATATGTTGTTCTGTTGGAATGTATTCTTCTCCCTTGTTATTTTTAAGCCCTCCTAACTCTGGGTTTCCCTTTCCTTGAAAAGCAATTTCTAGCAATAGTTTTTCTTAAAGCTGATAATTAATAATGAAAGAAAAATACATGACCTGTTGAGTTTCTATAAAAGTTAAATCTTTTGTAGGACACAGAAAAATAATGTTCTTTATTTGATTACAGTAAAATACTCAGCTATATGAAAACTTACCCAACTTTTGTTAAATGCCTTTAATTACTAATATCCTGTAACAGTAAAAGTTGAGTAGCTTTCATCAATAACCAAACTACGGGGTCCAGATTTTGCCTTCAGATATTGTCATCCCTTTATGGCACAGAGGTTGAACAGTGACATTTTCCCCATCTATCAGAGGTGTATTTAGATATCAAAGACCAATAAACAATGTGTTTGTTGAGACATGGTACTAGGTGCTATTTTGACTGATAACACCTTTCACTTAAGGCTGTGTAATACATTGCATATTAATTAGGATGTTCTTGTGTGTTTTCTAAATTGGACTTGGTGTTTTCCTTTAACATTACTAAAATGTTGATAATTTATTCATAACACTAGAAAAATATAGCATATTTCTTTTACTTTTGTACTCATCAGCGTCGTGACCAACTATGGAACAAATGGTTCGTTAACTGCTTATTATATTTTTAAAAACTGGGTTCTTACCTGAAGATCCCTCATTTAATCTACTTTCTGAAGGAGAAAAGTAAGCTACATGGGCGCCTCCACCAGTGAGTACTGTATTACTACTAGGATAACAGTAGTAACAGATTCCATTCTCTGATGGTCTGTTACTACTTAGGGTAATAGAGTAGCTTGTTAAATGTTATCTAGTGCCTTTTTCTTTTTTAGTCATGCTACTTTCTTCTCTTTACTGCTCTCCCCCCTCCTACTCTCACCCCCAGTCTCTTCCTTGTGCCTTTAAGAACAGCTCATAAGGTGGAAATTTATTGCTAGGGATGTCACCTACAAGTCAGAAGCTTAACTTTGAGCTTGAAAGTAAGCTCTTTTTCATTAGGTTCAAAGCTAGCCAATAGCCAGGCATTCCAGTGGTTAGAAGGTTTTTTGAGAATTTCCAAATGTAGGTTTGTACATGACAACATATTTGGAGGACTAATTCTATAATGATTGTAGAGAGAATAATTCAAAATACCATGGAAAAAACAATTAGTCCCTTTCAGGTTTAGAAGGTTGATGTGTGGAGAGATTCAGAGTGGATGAAGCTAGGATGAGATTTATGCCTGAATCCCAAGAAGAAACTGAGCTTCCTTCAGTCTTGGTGGCTTTTATACTAGAAGTAAATGAAAATAGATCCTCAGAAAAGTCATAGAGTAATCCCTAAAACTTTCATTTGGTGCTTGGTTTTTTGGGCAGAGCGTACAAAACTTAGAAGCCTTTCAGAAAGTCCTATTTGGGACATACCCACCTTGACACAGTAGTAATGTACTGTACTGTGAGGTATGTGGCCAAGGGCAGTTTTCAGAGAGTTCCATGTATCCTACGGTAGTGCAGAATATTCAACAAGGGTTTGATATGGGTCTCACTGGGGTTCCCAGGCTGGTCTGTAATACTTGGTTCAGGTAGTCCTCCCTAGTAGCTGACACTGCAGGTGTGTGTGCCACCCTACCACCTTGCAACTGAGAGCTGTGAGATTCCCCCTCAAGAATTCAGAAGTGCTGAGTGAAATGCCTGAGTAACATTGGGAGGGAGAACAAGAGGGAGGAGGACGTAGCTGAGTACAGATTTTTTATGATGAGAAAGATTGCACACTTAAATAATTATACAGGCACAGCTATGCTTACTGAGTAGGTAGATGAAGAGAGGAAATATCTGATGCCTGGAAGCTAAGCCCATGAGATCCTCACTGGAGGAACAATAAGAGGAGCCATGATTCCTCCTGCACCCAAGTACCAAGTAGATAAAAACAAGGTAATGACCATAGAGAGGGGCAAACATTTTTATAGGCTGAATAACTAGCCCAAAGAAAGTGTTTTAAATAAGACACTAAGATAGCTAGGTATTTATTTATTTAGCAGTATTGGGGATTGAACTCAGGGTCTTTGCACTGAGCTACATCCCCAGACATTTTTATACTTTGTATTTTTGAAACAGTGTCTTGCTAGGTCACTACGTTCCCCAGTCTGGGCTTGAACTTGTGATCTTCCTACCTCACCCAGGATGCTGGAATTACAGGTTTGTGACACCATGCATTGGCTCTAAAATAGTTCTTTATATGGCAAGGACTACCATTTAAAAATGGAATAGCAGCTTATAACTGGAAAGAGATTGGATTAGAAAATAAAGTTACTTTTTTTTGTACACCATAGATTGTGAGACTGGCCAATTTATACATATTCTAGAAAACTTCAACTTACAGTAGTTACTGTGACAGTCTCCACAGATAGTAAAATCTCTGACCTATAAAACTTCCATTGCATATAAGAAGGAAAAAATGGAAACAAAGCTTATGTATATGGAGGGGTGGAGGGATTGCAGAGAGGGAAGGGAGATGGGAAAAAAATAAGAATCAAGATATATCATGTACAGGTACAAATTCTCAATGATGAATATGATCATAAGGTATACCTAAATATATCAATAAATGCAGTAAAAAAATTTTTAAACTTCCACTGCATGAACAATCCTGTGATTTTTTTTTCTATAGTAAGTACCCTTGAAGGATAAATAATATGCTTTCATTCATGTCTGTTTATTGACCACATGAAGCAGCACAGGCAGTATGTAATACCCTCCTATAACCACATTTTTAAAAAATGAAGCCTGATGTGGTTGCCCACACCTATAATCCCAGCTATTCAGGAAGCTGAGGCAGGAGGTTTACAAATTCAAGGTCAGCCTAGGCAACTTAGACCCTGTCTCAAAATAAAAGAATAAAAGGGGATGTAGTTCCATTGTGAAGTACTTGCCTAGGAAGTGTGATGCCCTGGGTTTAATCCCAGTACTGGGGGAAGAAAGAAAAATTGTGCCTTTTATGCAAATAATCCAGACTTCATGAATTTTAATATTAGATATACTGACATCTTCTAAAATTTTTATTTTACATAGAGGGGTCTGAGCTATTAACTGAATCCAAGAAATGGAGGGAGGGGAAGAGAGGAGGAGATAAAAGAAGGAATTAAGATGTGTTTATATACATGTGCTAACTCCCCACAGTGAATGTAGTTATTATGTACTGCAAACATGTATTAATAAAAAATGAAAAGTAAAGATGGAAATATAGATTCGATGGGTATAAAACTTGAATAAGAGGCAGGACTTGAAAATAAAAAACAATGGGATGCACTGTCAGGGGTCTTGGTTTGGCAGTCAAGCAGGTAAGTCTGTGAACAGTCCTCAAGACCAAGGAAAAGCAGGAGGAAAGTCAGTTACATAATGTTACATACTTTGTATATTGAGATGATCAGGTGTTTGAGCCAGTCAGGAAACTAGAGCTATAGGGCAAGAAAGTCATCGGTAAGGAAATTGTGGTGATGAAGCAGTCAGAAATATTTCATACTAGTCCCAAAACTAAGCATTTTTGGGTGTGATTGAACAAGTCTGTAATCTCAGCAGCCTGGAAGGGTGAGGCAAAAAGATCATAAATTCAAATCAGTCTGAGTGATTTAGTAACTTTATACCCTGCCTCAAAACAAAAAGTAAAAAAGGGCTGAGCATGTAACTCTGTAGAGGCCCTGGGTTCAGTTGCCAGTACTGCAAAATAAAACAAAATTCAAAAACAAAAAAAATGTAATTCCAGAGTTGAGCAGACTAAAACTACAGTTAGACACTGTTAGGTCAGTGAAAAACTTGTGTGAGGTTAGGACTAAATCTTATTCCTGATATCAGCTTGTCTTCATATATTCTCACTCCAACTACAGACACATTCTTCATATATTCCCTGGAACATCTGGGAAACTGCTCTCCAGAATTTAGTTTTGTTCTCTCTTTCTGCACACAAGTATTTTCCTTGACTTCACTCCTCACATTTGAATATCCCCAAAAAGTTTTTCTCTACTCTTCATTAGTGACCTTAACTTTGTAAAATTTTGGACTGACACTATTTTGTCCTTTGATAAAACCTTCTAGCAATTCTAAGTAGCTTTATGTGGAGCAGCAGAAACACTAAGTTTCTGTTATTAATCAAAATAGACTAAATTACACTGTATAATAAACATCAAAATTTCAGTTATTTAACAAAACAAAAATTTACTTCCCACCAAGTAGATATACTGCATATTTGAGCAATTCTCTTGGGTAGAGACTTCCATCTTGGTAATTTGGTGATTCAGGTTGCTTTGATTTTTATGGCTCCAGGATTGCTATGGCAGGTAGAAAGAGAAATGGAGGGTCTCATATTGCAGTTAAGTGCTTTGATCTGGCCCAGATCCCCCTGGCCAGAAATAGCTTCTTGGTCTTGCTTAACTGCTGGGAAAAATAAGAAAGTATAATTTTTCCATGGGCAGAATGAATCGGGTAACAGGATAGTTAAATACCAAGTCATTAGCACACCTTGCTTAGGCAATGAAAGGTTTGTATGCTGATCATTGATTTCTGAGAAATCAGAAAATTGAAATGTTGTTTGTTACCCTACTTTTTGTCATATAAGTACTTTTTTTCATAAGCTCAGTTTATAAATTCTTTTCTTCTAAAGGGCCAGTTATCATTTACTGAATTCTGAGGATCCCAGTGCCTGGAGGTCCATATTTATATGTGTATGTGTAAGTGTGTATACGTGTACACCCATGCACAAAATTCTACGCACATCTGTAGAAAATATTTAAGTATTTGAGTTCTTTTCACTTAGCTTTAGTACCTAGTATACCAATCAGATTTAGGATTTTAAAAAAATTTTACCTTAGAATTGTATACGTGAAGTTGTATTCCAAAGAGGATTTGAGGACACCGGGGATGTAACTTTTCCATTAAAGTCATTAATTCAGTATGAAAGTTCTCAATCAGCAGCTACTGTTTCAAAAAACAAATATATCGAACGGAGTGATCATTAAAAGAACTTGAGTTCTCATTTCGGCAGCACATATGCTGAAAGAACTCGAGACAGCATAGGTAGATGTCTAGGGGGTTGTGATTTGATTCTAGCAATGCTGACTTTGTGATTTGTAAATATATAACTTCTGCATTTTGGTACCAAATCCCTCTTTTGAAATCTTTAGACCTTCAAAGATGGAAATATGCATTGAAGGGAAGAAGAAAATTGATGACAGGACTACTTTTTAAAAATATTTATATATACCCTATGTTGGCTTTTGTTGTTCTGTCATGGTTTTGAATTAGCTACTGATTTTTTAAATAAACAGGTCATTGAAAATGTCTGTACGATATATAATAGTAATTCTGCTGTTGTGAAATGGTTCAGAACAAAAATAAATACAGCAAACTAAGTTTTTTAAAAAATAATTTTGTATGTAGTACTTATAACACTAGTGGTGATGATTCTCAATGATGCTAAGCATTCATTAATTCTTGCCAATTAAATTACCTAGAAACAGCAAGCCAGGGATTTAGCTCAGTGGTTCTGTCGCCTGCCTCACAAGCATAAAGTCCCGAGTTCAAACCCTGGTACCAAAAAAAAACCCAACAACAGAAACATGAAATATATTTGACACAATAAAATACATAGAAAATAATCTCTTTAAAGGAAGTGGTGAAAATCAGTTTCCTACAGCTCTATCAAATATTAAGAAGTATTTTTTAGCGGAAAGTCCTGAAATAATAGTTTAGGTTTTTATGTTAGGATTTTTAAAAATATGGCCGGGCATGGTGGTTCATGTCTGTAATCCTAGCCCTCCCAAGGCTAAAGAATCCTGCTTCGAGTTTGAGGCCAGACAGGGCTACATAGTGACTTCAAGATTAGCCTGCAATACAAAGCAAGACCCTCTCTCAAAAAACAAAAACAAAAATTTGTCCAAATCAAATGAATGTACTTGTTATACAAACATAAATTGCAAAATAATTTATCAAATTATATAAATATAATCATGTTGCCCAGCATGGTGGTACATGCCTGTAGTCACAGCATTCTGGGAGGCTGAGGCAGAAGAATTGCAAATTCTGACCCCACCTGAGCAGTTTAGTGACTTTAATAAGATCCTGTCTCAAAATTAAAAATGAAAAGAATACTTACATTTAAAAAGTAACTGTCAGAATACAAAGGCAGTGAAAATAAGTCTTTAAATACTGAAATACTTTTTGCTAAAAAAAAGCAAAATAGCATATCATATGCTTTAACTGTGCCACAAGCGGATAAATGTTAAGGCATGGAAGCTGTCTGTTAGGCATAGTACTCATTTAATCTTGTTATAACTTTGTGAGAATTGATACTCGCATATGTTCAATAAATTTCCCCAATGGCATATAGCTAGTAAAAGTTAGAAGCAAAATTTGAGCCCTCATGTATGTTCTTTTCTCTATATTCTGCTCTTTTTCAGCTTCATGATCAGGATAGAAAGAGGAGTGCCAGGGACAAGGGGATGATTATGAAGCAGCCATGATCTGATCCCAGCCCTCTCAACACTATGACCCTTACCTTTTAGAGTTCTTTCTTTGCTGTTTTTTATAGACACAGAATAAATGACTCCTTTTGTATCTTTGCTCATGTCTCTTGTTCTCCTTCAGGATTCTGCTCTAAGTAATAGTATTGCTATGGATCGTGGCAAAGTGTTGATCCCTACTGCTAGCATCTGCTTTTAGAAATAAGCAGAACGTGTGGCAGGTTTTTAGAATGTAGTCTCATAGATCAGGTTTCTCCCAAACCTTCTAGGCAATGAGGCCTGGAGAGATCATATAGATTCCTCAGGCCTGAGTCCAAAACAGACAGACTGGTGTGAGCTGTGAATGGGCGGATATTCACTTACTGTACAAACTTCTTTTCTAAACACAGTACTGTCTTGTTCTTCCTGATGGGATTAAATGAAAAGTAATTTCTGAACAACTTTTTATGACATCTATAACTAGTATCTGCAGGATTTGGAAACTGCTTCGATGATAAGATCTACTAAATAAGCATTTGTGGCATATTTAAAAACTAGTACTTGAGATGCAGAACTTTGAAGGGGGCTTTCACTGGACATTCCTAATGTATTATTTTTGTTTAATTCTTAGTTGAGTATTCAGGTTTTTTAGCTTTTATGTATTTAGGAGTTTTATTACTTAAGAAATATACTTCCGTCTGTGGACACTTTGAAACTTTGTAATTCCAGCATGCTTAGAAGGGGGAAATTCATGCAACATAGATAATGGAAAGCTGTCATGGTGGTGCATGCCTGTAATATCTCCAGCATTCTGGAAGGTTGAGGCAGGAGGATCACAAGTCCCAGTCCAGCCTGGGCAACTTAGAAACTCAACAAAATCTGTCTCAAAAAATTAAAATGGGCTGGGGATGTAAAAACCTTGGGTTTAGTCCCTATTCTCTCCCCCCCAAAAAAATCACAAAACATTGATACTAAATACGAACTAAATTTCTAAAGTCTGAATGTCAGGTCAAATCTCTATATCCTTAGGAACATGGATATACTCCTAAACTGTGCTGCCACAAGACCAGCCCCATTAACTTGTTACACTGGGAGTGAACCAGGATTGTCCTCAGTGTTAAGGTTGATCTGCTTGTTTAATTGGTTTTCCTTTACAACCTTCAGTTATTTTTGCAGATTAAAAATGGTATTAGTATTTAAGGCTGTTCCATAGTAGAACAGAGGACAACCTAAGCATTTGAATAGTACCGAAAGGCATTCATTGTTATAGTACAAAGTGATAACTGATCTTTCAAACTATGATCCTTAGTCATCCAAAAAAGTTTAGCATGTTTATGCTCTTCAAAAACAAGAAGTGCTGTAGTTGTTTAAAAAAAAAGGAAAAATATTGTTTTATAAAAAAGTCATTGTTAAAAAATCTTATTCTTCTATGCTTTGTTCCTTTATATGACAAAATTAATTGCATTTTTTTACTGTGTGCCAGGCCATACTGAATGATGTAGATACAAAGTTGAATAAAGCATGATCTTTGTCCTCAAACACTTCATTATGTAATCATTCAAACACACATGTAAAGAAAAAATTAGAATATGATATATTTTAATGATAGTATTTGGAATACTACCAGACAGAAAGCATAGAAGTAAAAAGAGCAATGAATCTTTTTGAAGAGGGTATGAAGGTACATATCAGCTTTGTGGTTCATGATAAATTGTACAGTTAATATGTACTTTATTTTTGGTTATGTCAAATAAATGAAATACAACTGTAGTTTTGTAAAATTACCAATTGGGATTTACCATCTATTCTTTTGAGGTTTTAGCGTGTTGTGAGTGAAAAATTGTTTTTGTTACAGAAAAATAATTGAAAGTTATTTGAGACTTAGGATGAGCCAGCCATATTTGTTAATTTCATATGAAGTAATCTAACCACCTCACAAATTCCTACTTTTAAACTCAAAGTATTATGGATATCCTTTAGACAGCCATGGTACCATGTTTTTGTTTTTGTTTTCGCTTTTTGGTACTGGGGATCAAACTTGGGTCCTTGTGCTTGCGGGGCTGGCAGAGGAACCACTGAGCTAAATCCCCAGCCCCATAGTACCATGATATATAAAGTTATATACTTGAAATTGTATATAATCTAAATATTTTAATAATTTTATACAAATCTTTTATAGGAGGTCTATATTATCTGAGACTACTTTCATGAAAAGGCTCTTTAAAATGAATATACTTAAAATTGGGATCAAACATTTAGAGTAAAATGTGAAAAATTAAGCTGAAAATTAAAAAATAATTTGATTCAATTCAATTAAGAAATTTGCATTATAAAACTTATTAGCAAGTGAATAGTAAAACTAAATTAGCATAGTTTTTGTACACATTTTTTATTGCACATTCAACTTTTACAGTATGATAGCACATCATTTATACAAAAATATTAAGGTTCTTTAGTTTTTATGAGAGCTTCTCTTAGTTCATTAATAGACAAGTATATTGGTCAGCTTTCCCATCACTGGGACAAAAAAACCCAACACGTGAAACATTAAAAAGAGTTAGATTGGCTCACGGTTTGGAGGGTTCCGTCCATGGTTAACTGGCTCCAAGGCAAAAAGAGCTTTATTAGAAGAATGCTGCTCAGAGAGAAGCTGGAGAGAAGAATACAATCCTCTAGATCACATCTGCAGTTACCCACCCCCTTCAGCCAGGTTCTACTTCCTAAGAGCACATTCAGCTATGAACTCATTATTAGAGTAATCCACTGATAAGTATAGTATCCCCGTGATCCAGTCTCCTTCCAAATGCCCCACCTCTGAACATATGAAGATTTGGGGGAGGGGAATCCTAGATTTAAATAATAATAGGATATTCAACCTTTATTTTGCAGTCTACTACAACTGAAGTATCTGGAATTTCAAATACCAATTTCATTTCATTCTGAGGTGACTTTTCAGTTGTTTGAAAGCTTTCTCATTCAGAAAACAGCTTTGATCATGACCTTTGGTCAAAGATGTTTTTGTTGTTAAAAACCAAACTTCATTAACTCCAAACAGTATATGAGGAAGGGTGTCTAGAATTAGCCTGTTAGGCACACAGAACTTTGTGGTCCCCCCAGATATAATGGCTTTCTTCTACCAGACCTTTTCTTTTTCTTTTTAGCTTCCAGAACAGTGAAACTTCAAATGTTACTGCTTTATTGCCTTTGGTGTTTTGTTTTGTTTTTTACTGTTGTCTTCTAGCATGTATCATTAAATAATAAACATTTCTTATGTGAAGCCATATGGTGTCATAGACTTAGACCTTATGGTTTCTTGTGTTCTCTCCTAAGAAAAATGATGGGATTACATTTTTGTTTTAAAGCCGTGAGTTATGCATGTTATTTCATGTGCATATCATTATGTTTTTGGTACAGAATGTCTGTAGGGACTTGCTATATTGTTATTTTTCACCCAGTGTGTTTTAAAACTGCCAAATTGACTTGAGGCAAGTGTACTCCTTGGATATGCTCTTAGCGATATGGGCAATGCCATTGCAAAACCAGCCTTCCAGCTGTCATGTCTGTTTTTCTGCTTTGGGCACATTTCTGTCTTGTATGAAAGGTAGCTATTAAGGTCCTATGAGTTACCTGCCTGGGAAGCAATACAGAAAGAAGAAATTTTATTTACTTTGTCTACAGTGATTGTTTTATGCCCTCAAGCATGAAGACTGATAGGCCCCTTGAGCTAAACCAAGCTTCTATACAGGAGATTCTGGGCAAATTTTAGGTTGATTATATGTACTCTTTTTAAAAAATCTGTAAAATCTCTTACATATCTGTTAGTAGTTTTTTCCCTTCCTCTCAGCACCAGGAATTGAGGCCAGGGCTTTTGATCTGAGCTACATGTCCAGCCTTTTAAAATTTTTGAGGCAGGTTCTCACTTAAGTTGCCTAGACTGGGCGTAAACTTGCTATCCTCCTGCCTCAGCCTCCCAGAATGATGGAATTATGGACATATGCAACCATCCCTGGCTCCGTTGCTTCTGTAGATTTTAAAAGCTTCATATGGAATATGAAACTCTTCCCCATGCCATTTTAGAGCTGTGAAAATTTCTCAGAAGTAGTCACCAGAACACATTTCTATGCTGGTCCATTTTAGTTTCTCCATTTTTTTAAACCAAAAGCGGGGGTTTTGTTGTTTTTTCCTTTTGTTTTACTGATCCTAATGACTTTGTTTCTTTAAAATCCCCCCCCCTTTCTTTTATCCTGCCCACTTTTTTTTTTTTTATGGGGGATCGAACTCTGGTTCTTGCACTTGCAAGGCAGGTGGCGGAACCACTGAGCTAAATACCCGGCCTGTGCCCACATTATTTTGTGAATGTCTTTCTCACTTTTGTTGTTGTTGTTGTTGTTGTTGTTGTTGTTCTGGGTTTTGGTGGCACTAGTGATTGAACCCAGGGGCATCATACTGAGCTTTATCACCAGCCTTTTTTATTTGTGAAACAGGATCTCACTAAGTCACTGAGTTGCCCAAGCTGGGTTTCAATTTATGATCCTCCTTCCTCTGCCTATCAGAGTGCTGGGATTGCAGGTGTATGCCACCACAGTGACTGTCCTTCTCACTTCTGTATTAGTTCTCTACCAGAAATTTCCTACTTTTCTAAGTTTGTGCCCATTTTGAGTCCTAATCACCTTTTTCTTTGGCACTCTTATTGAGGCACTTTTCAAAGTGAGTTCAGTAGGCATCTATCTCTGCTACCTAGTAGCCTTGAGTGAAAACGCAAAATGTTGAAAATGCATGAACTATAGGTAGTAGTAATTTAGGCAAAGAAGCATTGACGAACTTTAATTAAACTCCATTTTATAGCTTATGAGCAGGAATTGTTCTGTTGTTACATAGTCTTTCTATATGAAGTATTACAAGAAGTAAAGAATCAAATTCATGATAGTTAAAAGCCTTCCACATGAGGTTTAGTATATTTTCATAGGATTGGTATAAATGGAAGAGTGGATGAATGTGTTCTGTGACATGGTGAGAAAACAGGGAACTGGGAAAATTGGATTTTAATGTGTAAAAACCTGGGATGGAGACGGAGGAAGTCTCAAGCTTCACTAGTAGTGGAGTTGGAACCCCTGGATTGATGCCAGTAGAAAATATAGGACATGTAACTTTCTGGAGATAAGACAACGAAAGGAACCTCTGTGGGAGCTTCCAGGAAGAAGATGTTAGGTAAATGAAAAGTATACTTGAGTGTAGCTCTCTTGTCAAAAGGGAAGGGAGTGGAAGTAAAAGGAAAAATGAGGTGCTTATTACAAAAAAAAAAAGGTCCAAAGATGGGCTAGTAATTAAACTATAGTGACTAGCATTTTAAAATACATAATGGCATCTACAACTGAGTTTTTTTTTTTAAGGTAAGAGTCTTCCTGTGCTTCCCAAACCACTAGGCCAGTCATGTTGAACCTTTTAGAGCTTTCAGTGATATAGCCTGCTACGACACGAGTGTCATAGGTTCGGCACCACTGCCCTAGGCTCAAGTGCTGAGTGCTGGAGCAATAGGTGCATATCACTGCATCTAGCTTGTCAACAAACATTTTTAATAGTCTTTTTTTTTTGAGTTAACACCTATACCCTACATTATTATGGATATTTATATCTTTTCCTCGTTGTCATTGATTGGTTCATTATATTTTCTCAATTCTCAAAATAGTAGGTTTTTTACCCAGACAACTATGCTAGTGTTATTTAATTGTTGACTTACTCATGAAAAAAGAGCTGCTTTTTATTTAACAGAACATGAGGGACTGAGACCAAAAAATAGAATTGCTCTGGACTGATATGGGGAGGCCAATTCAGCAAGTGCAATTTTAAAATGCATGAGGTAGCTTCTGTGAAATTAGAGATGAATTAAAAATAACTAGAGAATGAATAATAACTGTCTTGTAAGGCAAGGGGAAACTTTTTTGATCAGAGTGCTTACAAGGATGTATTTCTTAAAAGGTATTTGTTGTAGTCAGGGTTTTGGCAAAGGAATACATTGAATACAGGACACATAATTTATAGGAGTATTTTATGATAATTACCCAAAAAGTCAAATACAAAGGAGTGAAAGATAGATTAACCACACACTAGAGGCTCAAAGAATCCAGCCACCCGAGGGCCTGGATCGCAGCAATTTCCGACACAAGTCCAGCTAAAGGCTTAGAGTCCAAGACAGTGTCCTCCATGAGTCCAGCCAGTAGCATAGAGCCCACAGCAATGTCTCATGCTCATCCATATTGAGGATCTACACCTGGAAGCCCCAAAGGACATTGGTGGAAGCCAGAAAACCTATGCCAGTGAGATGAAGGATTTGTGCCACCAAGCTGAGGGATCCACATTGGAGCCAGGAAGTGATGCTCATGGTGAAGATCAGAGCCCCCCTGAGAACAGTAGCCATTCCCAGCCGCAGCGAGGTCTCCAGCTCCTCCTCTGGTGAAAACAGCCTAGTTCACATCAGGAAAACCATCCACAGCAAGCTTCTCCTAGAAAATTAACAGGCCAAGATCTTCCCCTCCAGTTCTCTTTTTATGGCTATTGACAACAATCCTCAGGTGGATCCTCCACACCCAGAGCACGCTGATTCAGTTCAGCTGGGCATTACAAGTTGACCATTAGTTAATCCACTATAGCACTGAACAATCTATGGTATAAATAAAACATAACTTTTATACATTTGGTGTACATCAATTAAATCTCATTTTTAATATAAAAAAATTAAATTCTAATGGGTGCTACAGACGTAAGATACTGTTCTTGTTTTGTTATTTCTACTATATATACACTTAGTATCTAACATCTTTGCTTCCTTTAAAATATTCTTTAAAGTGATACCCTAGGAAGAAAACTCACCAAAATATTTCATTTATAACTGTCAGGAGCTGAAATTTTCCAACACTAACCTCTGTTTCAGATTCCTGCTGTTACCTCTGCACTATTAGTTGGTGTCAGCAGGGAGTTAACAGCACTCAATTTAACCTTGCTATTTGTATTCTGTTTTGAATTTTTTTCCCCTCATTTAACTTCTTTACATGGATTCTCCATTTTAAAGATCATGCATGCACCACGGGGGGTCTGTACAGTGGAAAGACTGTCCTGCAGATAAGCACACAATAAAAGCACATTTAAAGATAATGTGAAGCTACAATACTTTGCTTGAATTTTTCTGGAAAAATAGAGGTATTGGCTGTGAAAATGATGGGAACAAGAGAAAAATTGAGTAACCCACACATACTGTTTTCTGTAAAGATTATAGATTTGTTTAAAACACGTTAGACTTATATATGAGTAGGTTAATTGTAGGTCATATGTTCAGACAGTAGGGCCTGTCTGAGACTGATACTCCTGCAGCTGACCATGAACTAAGGCACATCTCACCAGAAGCACTTCTTCCTCCACATTGAAATTAGGAATCTATTTTGACTTGAGACCACATCCTGTATCATTCAGAAGCATTCCTTCTGTCAGTACTTCTCACTGGTAGTCCTCCCCTTTCTTGGCCCTTTATCTTACAAATACTGAGCTTTTCTATTCTGAATGGTCTTTAGCAGCAGAGTGGGGAGAACAGGTTTATGAAGAGGGATGCCTAAACCCCAGATCTCCTTTCCCTTGCCTGACCCACATGGAGGCTACCTTCTCTAAGCAAGTCTCCATTAAATGACTTACTACTATCCTTTACTCAGCCTTTCCCAGAGTAGTTGCTGAGTAAAGTACCAGATTGATGAAATGGAAGGGAAATAGGGAAGATCTAGTAAGAACAGGAATACTGAAATGCTGTATGGTGGGATAAACCCAGAAGGAAAACCCAACTTCTTAATTCCTCAGTTCCCCGCATTTCCAAGCTTGTGAACATATTTTGTTTTCCATGACTCATTGTAGTACACTTTTCTACTAGAAGATAACCCTGAGATTCCACTAGTTTCATCTTCACTGACCATTCTGCTATGTGCTGAGCACATTAAAGTGAAAATAACAACACCTCTGGTGACATTGAGGAGGTCCCGCGTTTCAGTCTGTGTTGCAGGGAGCTATGCATTTCTGCTATCCCAAGCAGATTATCCCACAGCATTTCTCCAAAAATGGCTTGTTTTGGTGATTGGTCATTAGGAAGTATAGTAACCCAGGTATTGTGCTATAATACTCTATTCTTACATTAACATGACACACATCCCAACTTACACTGTTGTCCTTACCTGATTATTTTTAATAACAGCATCCCCATTTGTTCCCCTAAAGTTTGTATGGTAGATTATATGGACTTTTTAGTCCAGTGGAATATGTAACAAAAGCCCAAAATTTACATATATGATTTTTTTTTTTTAATACTGGGAATGGAACTCCGGACCTTGTGCTTGCGAAACAGGCACTGGAAACACTGAGCTGAATCCCCAGCCCCAATATATATGATTTTTAAAGTTAAAGTAGTAGAGATGATGTTTAAAAATAGCCCAGCCTGGGCCAGGAATTTAGCTCAGTGGTTCCGCCACCTGCCTCGCAAGTGTAAGGTCCCGAGTTTGATCCCCAGTACCAAAAAAATAAATAAATAAATAACTTAGCCTGGTGTGGTGGCATATGCCTATAATCCCAGCAGTCTGGGAGGGCAAGGTGGGAGGATCTCAAGTTCTAGCCCATCCTGGGAAATTTAAAGACTTAATGACGTCCTGCCTTAAAAAATAAGAGATGGCTAGCTTCATAGGTCTTCATTTTGAAGTTTTTAACTCTTACTACACATAGAAAGTAGGACAAATACAAATTTTAGAAAATAAAAGTTAAATTTATCTCTTTCCCTTTTTAAAAGACAGATTACTTCATATAAATTATTCTGTATGTTTAAGTGTGTAGACGCTAAGTTAAATGAGTAAAACATGTTTTAGTAAGAAAATAATTTATTGGGCTGGGGATTTAGCTCAATGGTTCCACCACCTGCCTTGCAAGCGCAAGGACCCGAGTTCGATCCCCAGTACCCAAAAAAAAAAAAAAAAAAGAAAAGAATTTATTTTTTGACTTAATGCATCATCAACCATTGATGAGATGCTATAAAACCCTATTTAAGAGAGATATAGGCTCCAATTATTAAAAGGTAATGGCCTCCAAATGCCTTATTTTTGTCTTGGTCTAGTACATTGAGAATGCAGAATTCATACTTTAATTATCACCTCTTTATATTAGCTCTAAGATCATTTCTATACTTTTCAAATGAAAGTTCAGTGATAAGCCAATTACAAATCATTATTTTCTTACTCATGTGCCAGCCTGGTAACTATAACCACACTATAAAGATTTTTCTGGGACTTTGAAGATGGAATTACTGCCTTTAGGGATTAATAAATTAATTATTTTTGTCCATTTTTCATTCTAATTTTAAATCTCCAGATTATATAAAGACCATTTTTATCTAGTATATTTATATACCTTAAAAACCACTCAAGAAATGGAGTTATATTTTTGTATGATAATAAAGGGCAAAAATAAGACAAATCTACATTCTTCTTTCTATTTGGATGTCATAAGATAAATACAAAAACTGAGATTGTAGTATAGTAAGAGGGTTAGCTTGTCCTTAAATCTCATTGATGTGCACTGGAGAAATGTGCAGTTGATTTAGAGGAATTTAGTAGACACTTTGTTCCCTATGTTCTCCTGATGTATGTACCATTCTACTGAAATCTACTTTTATCACTTTGTCATGGGAAGTATGAAATATTATATCTCCCAACCTGTTAACTGTATGAAACGCCGAGTTCTTGTTTTCTAGAAATCAAAGAATGAGCCCTAGGAAGAACAGAGGTTAAAAGTAGGAAGATATTTATTGATAGGAAAGCTCCTGAGGGGCAGGAAAGGTCCTGAGTGGGTAGCCAAGGACCCCACTTTACAGAGAAGTTTTATAGGTTGAAGCCCACTTGGGTACAACATGGGCCACAGCCATGAACATCCAATAAGGTTACAAGTATAGTCACTTAGGTAATGGTGGCCCAATTGGGAAGCAAGTCATGTAGCAAGTGTGGATGGAAAGAACAAGGATTCTCCTAGCAGGTGATGAGTCCAGAGGTCTCTGGTCACTCTCAGGGTGGTTGATGCCTATCTATACTTCACTAAGCCCAGTTCTTTGAAGACGTATGTGGATCTGGGCATCTTGAGGTCTGGTTTTCAGCTGATGTAGCTATAGTTTGTTTCACCTTTGTCCTGGCCCTCTCGAGGACTTAGTCCTATCTGACTGCCTATAATATTTCCACCTAGCTCATCTATCTATAATAAGTTGGCCCATGGGAATCAAACTCTGGAAAATTAATTTGTGCTAACTAAACTCACAAGAGATTTATTTATAAACTAGTAAATCACTTCTTAATTCACTGTGAAAATTCTTCCTGATCCAAAAGTGAGAAAAATTTATCTGATATTTCTGAGTTCTCATCATTCAGCACAGGTACTTCAATGACTACAAAGGTGAAAAACATTTAGTTCCCATTTTTAGTGAGTTTATTTATTAGCTGGTGAGAGGACTTGGAAGACATAGAATACCAGCCAGACTTCAATAAATGTATAATTGACATGTGATGGATAAACATATAGACGAGATCCCTTTCTTTCTACTAGGTAGACTTTTATTGAGCTTTAAGGAATGTGTTTTAAGAAATATTTCTCTCAACCCATTATTAGATAATAAATTATGTTACTCCCTTTTCTGTGTGTTTCTGTATTATTAAGTGGGACCAGCTGTTTTTAATTAGGACACTTTTGCTTAGGGATACTCGAGGTACTCTCCAAAGTTTTGAAAGTCTTAACATGTCGAGATCTATGATAAACTCATTCTCACTTTAATTGTTAATTATATCTGCCTTTTAATTTTTGTACTGAAGTGTCACAGCTAACTTGTAGATTGATTATATAATGCATAAGGCAAAAATTATAGAGTACCTTTAAAAATTTCATATAGCCTATAAATTACAATATATTTGGATTTTGTAAAACACTACTTAGTAATGTAAATGAATAATGTTTGGTAACACATGATTATAATAAGGCATACAGAAGCCAAACATAATTTTAAAGATTTTAATTCAAAAGATTGTTTTCATCAGGCATTTGTATAAATTAAGTATAGGTATCATGTATGTTCTCTGTCACAGTGATGGCAGACCTTTTAGAGACCAAGTGTCCAAACTGCGAACCAAAACCCCACTTACTTATCTCAAAGTGCCAACCCTGCAATTAAACCTGAATACTGAGATTTCAGTTTAGAAAAAGCAAGTCATAAATTAGCATCTTTTGTTTTAAAAGCAAAACACAATAACAGAGCTTTCAATTATATAAATAGCTTTTTATTGAGAGATAAAAGTTTGCATTTAGCGTGCTTTTGTGTGTTGTTATCCAATGCTCAGCTGGTGGGGCAATACTGGGGCAACTTGCAACTTGGCTTGTGTGCCGACCAAGACAGCTCTGCATGCCTACTGCGGCATGCATGTCATAGGTTCGCCACCCAAGTTTTTCATTTTCTTCCATTGATTAGATTTTGGGTGGAACTGTTTTCCAGTGTATATGGGATGCTCGTCTTTTAAAACAAGATAGAAACCTCCTTTTGAGGGGCTTTCTTATAGTCAGTTTATTTTAGACAGTGTATGTAGATTTGTTCTGTGTGGTGACAGTAAAGAGATAACCAAGTATCGTTTCATGAATCATATGATTTATTGCCAAACACAGAGAATTTCTTACCCTTAGGTTCTAATATTTAAAGGGGGAGTGAATAATGTGAACAAATCTCATAGAGAATAACTATATTTGAGTTATATTAGCCATATAGTAAGTTGGAAAATACTCTCTAGTTTTTCAGTTAAGATGGAAGCAGGCCTCTATGGAATGTAAAGTATAATTATAAAGATTGGGGTGTAGCTTTTTATGAGCAGTATTTGGAGGGACAATGGCCTGTCCACGACAGATGTCCATGATGACATGTAAGGTTTATTCGTGCTAGAGGGTATTGTAGGTACTGGGGGCAAGCTTTCAGAGCTAAGCTTGAAGACTAACAGATTTTTGCCTTGTCACAATGTCACAGCCTCAAAGTGTCTGTCCGACTCAGGTTTATGTGTCCAGCAAAACATCATATGGGTAGCAACTAAGTGTTTGAAATCATTGTTATTAATGTTAGTCTTGGGCATCGCTCTTAGATTTGGATGTTAGTCATATTTTTCTCTAACTACTATCTTCACCCAAACATATATGCAGCTGGCTAGCATTGGATCCCATGTTCTGACTATGATCATGGATAGTTTTTAACACCCTACAAGAAAATCAGAGCTTTGCTGCTACTGCACTATATGAAATCAGCAGAGCCACAGAATATACCGAAGTGTGATAAAATAATCCCATATAGCAGGCACACTGAATCAGGACTAACTACATATGTATGCTTCATCCTACTTTAAAGTGTGGTACTATGTGACTTAGCCCACTATAATAGTAATTTTATGTAGTTACTAATAATATTGTTAATGACACTAATTGTT
Source organism: Heterocephalus glaber (assembly GCF_000247695.1). Next base: position 1,064,104 of record NW_004624788.1, read on the forward strand.
ATTAAATCATTTTCACAAATTAATATAATTTCTATGTTTAGGAGACTGTAATTTGAAAGATTTGTAGACTCCTTGATTTCAAAGCCAGTAGCAGAGGCAGAATGATCTGTTAGGTCCTGGCTACTGTACAGAATATTGGAGGGCCTGATAAAAGATGGTTTTTAGGATCTGGCACTGAAGGTATATAAAGCTCAGACTCCAGAATCCAGGAGTTGTGTGTAAATTTCCTTTGTTCTGCTTATTGGTTGAGTGGTCTCTAGAAAAGTACTTTAAACTTTGCAAGGTTTTTGAGACAACTAAATGAAACAGATAAAATGCTTAGACCAGTATGTGGTATATAGTAAGAACTCAATATTATTTGCATTTTAATCTTAATGATATTTGGAATTTCAGGTTTTCAGCAGGTTTTAAGTGTATGTGTATTGTTAAGTGAACTACTAATTTTAAATTTCTATTTTTTTTAAAGGGAGTTGTCTCCCAAAGATTTATATACATATATAGTAGTTCTGATTTTAAAGAGAATATTTCAGTCAGTACTACATATATGGACCACAGCACAGGGTTCGCATGTAGTTTGTCCCCCCCACCCCAGGACAATTAGATATATAACTCTGTATATCATAAAACACACATAATCACCATTCACACTTATTTTTAATGTATTAAATACAATTACACCTGTATTGTTTTCCTAATCTGTAATGTGAGGCCTGTAACTACAGCTGAGAGGTATTAAAAGCAGAACAGGAAACCACAGTTTTCTTAAAATAAGAATACAAAGTAAGCTTACATACACAGTGTTTTTATATATGTCTGAAAAGAAAATATACTCAGTGAACAAAATATTCTCAAAGGTGACTGCAAATAATAGTGAAAGAATACCACAGTTTACTTTAAAATTATACATCTGCTTTCATTAGACTATACAGAAATCTCATTGTAGAATACTTTTTTTTTCAAAGCTATGTATCTCAACTGAGTAATCTTTTTGTGATGTGCATTATATCCTAAAGCATACATGTGAAGCTAAAGCTGCTTTGTCCTCCCAAACTGTAATGATATGTGTTCTGTCTCATCACACCCTTTCCTCTTTATGGACCAGCAAGTCAAGGACCATGTTTCTTAGGATTATTACAGGAGCTGTTTGCTAGTGGTACATGTATATGTAAGTAAAACATTCACAGCTAGCTCTCAACTTTTATCAGAAAATTGATTGCAAGTGAATGCATTTTTGTTTTTAAATTGTTACTTTTGTTCTTTAAATGTATATTAATTAAAACATTTAGCATGAAACCTATTAAGAGGATAGAACAAAAAGCACAAATATTGCACTCAACTGGCTGTTTCCAAGATTATACTAAACAAGGGGAGATAGTTGATATTTTAATGTAAAATATTGTGTGGCAGACCTAAATTTTACTTAAGAAAAGATTAACATTAATTCTTATGTTTGAAAAGTCCCTATACCCTTCCTTTAGCTATTACATCTTTTTTAAAAATTAATTTTATTGGTACATTTTAGGTATACAATATAATAACATTCTTCATTGGAAATGTGCACCTTTACATAATCTCTCTTGGTTCTTATTTTTCCCCCTTCTCCTGCCCTCCCTTCAACCCATTTGTTCAAGAGTTTGATTGAGTTCTAGTATTTCGTTGCTTGTTTTTTGTCTAGTTGATCTATCTATTTGTGACAATGGAATATTGAAGTCTCCTACTGCTATTGTTTTAGTGCTTATATGATTTTTCATGTCTGCTAGTATTTGTTTTATTATAGTTGGTTGCACTAGTGGTTGGTGCGTAGATATTTACGATTGTCATCTCTTCCTCTTGGATTGTTCCCTTTACAAGGATATAGTGTCCTTCTTTGT
>NW_004624788.1:1078784-1091138 GCF_000247695.1 Heterocephalus glaber
TGGGATGGCCGTGGGGGAGCTTCCTTCTGGGTGCAGGACCAGCTCACCTTCTCTGCCCTAGGAGTGTGGGATGGCCGTGGGGGAGCTTCCTTCTGGGTGCGGGACCAGCTCACCTTCTCTGCCCTAGGAGCGTGGGATGGCAGGCGGGGAGCTTCCTTCCGGGTGCCGGGACCGGCTCACCTTCTCTGCCCTAGAAGCTTGGCATGGTGGCAGGGGAGCTTCCTTCTGGGTTCTGGAATCGTTGTAAATCTTGAAGGGCATTGAAATCTATGTTAAGGAGTTCTTACTGAAGGCAAAGAAAATCAGTTGAAAAGTCTTAAGTAACAGTTTCAGGTTGGTGCTTCAGGAAATACTGGTAGAATTAACAAAATGAATTTGAAGGGACAAAAGTACAAATAATAGTTTGGTTGTTATTGCATCATTGTAGATGAGAACTGATGGGATAGATACGTTCAGGTTGTGAGCGTTTCAGGATTTTAGGCAGAATGTGGTTAATGCATGCTTTTATTAAAAGGAGTGTAGTAAGATACCTTCAGATGTGAACATAGTGAATTTAAGATGTGTTAAATTGGGTCATCCAGGTGGATATGTTCAGTGGGCAGTTGTATGTATAGGTTAACAAACTTGTAGGAAAGATCTGGACTGGAAATATAGATTTGGAATTCCAGCAAATGATGATAAGTATGGGGAAGTAGATGAACAACATGTGTATGAAATAAGGAAAAAGTCAACTGGCTTTTTAGGTGGACAGAAGAAGAATAAGGCCTTTTAATTTTCTGTTTTCTATGAAAAGAAAAGCAGTTTTAAGGGACAAAGTGCCTGACCTGTTCCAATATACATATATTTTTAAAATCTTAAACATATTCACCTTAAAAATTATTCACCTAACTCATTTGCTCTAATTGGTTCTTCTAACAAGGTGTCCTCATTAGTCAAGTAGTTAATATGTTTTATGTTTATATGAAGTTACTCAATTTGAGTTACAGCTATTGTTTCCTTAGTCCCTGTTTTCAGGTAGTTTTAGAATTATTGTTTTCAGTGGCTTTGCTGCAAAGGGATCACTTTTTCTGTTTTATCCCATTATTCATTTATTTTCCTATTTAATAAGTGGTATGAATTGCAGTGTAATTTTACATTGTTTTAGGTACATTGTGGGTCAAATCAGCATCCTTGGGGCAGTCTGTGAACCTATTGTTTGGTTTTTTTTAAGAAATTGGGGGTGTGTGACTGGTTGGTAAATTAGGAGCATAGGTGTATCTGAAAATATTCTCTTCTGGATCTCTGTTTGGCTCAGTTTTTCCCATTTCTTCAAGTTTGATAATCATTGTCATGTTTTAGAACTATTAACTAAATTAATGTGTATCAGTACAGTATACTAACAGGATTTACTTAAAGACAAATGAACAGAAAAATATAGTATCTGTCAATTTAAAACATTTTTAATGAAAATTTGAGTTTTATGTCATAGAAACCATTAATAAACTAGTTCATCTAAGATTTCTTATATGAGGAGGGGAGAAAATTTCTACACTAGAAAACTAGCCATTTGGGCATGTTATATATTTCTTAAAACCTAGTATAACTAAATTCTGTCAGAATGATTAAGATGATTTTACCTTGATAATGAAAAATCGTATTTCTAGTGCTGGATGTGAATTGCTTTAAAGAAAGAATGCAATCCTTTTCATGATGTTTGTATTAAATTATCCTTTGATTTGCAACAGTTTTTTGTACATTTGCTTCCTCTTTGCAAGCAATTGGTTTGAAATCGTGTTCTTTTCAGTGGCTTTGCAATAAAGGATTCACTTCATTTCTGAGTATTGCATTCACAGAAACAGTTGTTGGCTGCCCAGAGTTTTTTTATCATTGGATGTTGTGATTCATTATGCCCTTAAAACATTTTTTTCTGCCTGGTTTGTGGTCTCCCCATTTTAGATTACCAAGTAGCAGCTGCTTGGATAGCCTTTTGCCATAGCTTTTCAATAGGATTATGTAGCACTCCATGTGATTTAAGGATGATAAATTTGCAAGAGTCCAGGGCTTGCACTATATTCCTGCTTTGTCATTTAATGTTAAGTGTATCTCACACTGACAATGATGAAACTGCTTTAAGAAATCAAATACAATCTTATGCAGAGCCAAATCTCACTTTCATTTGTACCATTAGCTTCTGTTTTGTTTTTTGGTTTTTGTTTTTTGGTTTTGTTTTTTTTTGGTACCGGGGATTGAACTCAGGTCCTTGTGCTTATGCAGCAGGGAGCGAAACCACTGAGCTAAATCCCCGGCCCATTAGCTTCTGTTTTGATCAAGTTTAGTAAGCTGCATTACTCTTTAGTGTCTGATATCTTTTCAGCTCATCAGTCCATTCTCTTGTACTTGTGACTCCTAAGGTACATTTACTGATTTGTATTTGGGCTAAAATCTGTACCCTAAGAGCAAGCAGAATTTAACTGATGGAGTTTATCCCACCAACTATTCCATCAACATGTATGTTAATATATGCAAAAATGTATAGCTCTGTTAAAGTTGAAAAAACTTTTCCTTGATATTAAAGTCTTTTTTTTTTTTTGGTCAGACTTCTTTGCTTAGTGTACTAACCTGTCTTTGTAGCAACAGGACTTAGGAAAAAAAACTTTGCTTAGTAGAACCTGTATATAGGAAACAAAAAATATCTCCAGATGCTAAAAAGAAAGAAATTAGATCCATTAGTATGTTGCTTCAGTTTACAACTACATTCATTCACACTTAATGACAGTGGGACTGTCTGAGAAATGTATCCTCGGGTGACTCTGCTGTTGTGTGAACTGACATCATAGCATATAATTGCACAGACTTAGATGGTATAGATTAGTCACTCCATCATCATCTTAATGCAGTCAAGAGACCTGGTAAACAGGAGAAGTATGAATCTGCTTGGCAGCATAACGTGGCATACTGTTTTAAAGTAATGTTTTATTTTTTAGTAGGAGTATACTCAAATGATGAGTAGTAAATACATAAAACATTATACTTGTTTAAGTACTGTATTATATATTGTACATAATTATAGGTGACATACTTTTGTATGATGGCAGCACAGTAGTTTGTGCCAGCATCACTACAAACATGTTAATAAATGCATTGTCCTATGAAGTGTATTGTACTTTGGTATCACCAAGGCTAGGACATTACTGGGCAATGGAATTTTTCAACTTTGTTGTAATTTTATGGGGCCACCATAGTATATGTGGTCTATTATAAGCTATTACCTGACATGTGACTATATGATGTTTAAGGTGCCATAGTTAAACTTTTAATGGTTTTAGGACTGTGGCTTAGTTTTGGCTTTTTATGTAATACTTACCTATTAAGAACAGCATTATAAAGAATTGAGTAACAATGAAAAATTCTTGCCTTTTAATTTACTTGATGAAATCCACAAAACTTTCAGAATGCTTCTAATCTTAACCAAAATTATTACCTGTATTTTGTTGAAGCAGAATGCTTAAATGGTACACAGAGCAAGGAGGCTAAGTCCGACACCAAGGGCATGAATAATCTACACACTACAGTAGCTTGTCCTGAATATTTTTGAGAATTGACTATATATCCTTAAATGATTCACATCTTTAGGTCAACATTAATGTTGATGCTAAACTGATCATGCAGTTTCTAAGTGTTTCTCATTAGTAACTTTCTAATAGCTGGAAACAGTCAATTAAAGAATGTTTCTAGTCATTTAATTAATTACTTGATGAATTTAAGTTAAAATCATGATCCAAAATTGTTACTCAAATGGCTACTCCACCCAAACAAACTTTCACTTGTCTTTTCAGAGATGAAATGTTCTATTATTCTTTAATAATTAGCAGATACTGTACACCAATTTTCCCAGATCATTTAAGATTTGTTTTAATGAGGTTTATTCTTACCTATTTTTGGTGATGCTGCAGATCAAACCCTTGTGCATGCAGACCTGTACTCTACTATTGAGCTATAGCACCAGTCCTTTAATGAGGTTTTACTATGTGTTTTCATAATTATTATTTAAGACATAGACAGTTTTTATTTTGTGAAGAAAGAGTTGCCTTAAGTAGGAACCCAAAATAATTTTAAAAGATTATCTTTTGTGCCAAAGTCTTGCAAGAGAGCACATCTTTCCTTGCTTTGTTGTGTAGGTATATATATCTTGGGTATGATGTCAGCCTTCCTTAAATGAAGGTTCTTTAAGCTAAGAGTCAAGATGATCTATCTTTAGTTTTGACTCTTCATCAGTTTACCTAGCACTTTAGTTAGCAACAAGATCAAGTATCTATTGAAAGCCTATGAAGTACATTGAACCTTTCTGAACTTTAGATACCTTACAGGTAAAATGGACGTGATGACTACTTCAGACCATTCCTGGTAAAATTATTATAAAAAAGATAATTACTTAAAGTGTTTTGGGAGGTCTGGTTAGATTCAGAGGAGTATTACTCTGGTCATTATCACCCTCACAATAATGAAGCTAATTGGAGCGCTCACTACTTAAAAACACATCAAATTTGTTAAAATTATACTGGAAAACCTGGTACAATTATACTGGAAGTTTATTCCTATATATTACTAGTGCTTTAAAGATAGTCTTTTCTTCCTAATTTAAGGTCCAGCTCAACATTATGTCTGGTGAGCTAGGTTTTGGGGGGAATTTACTGGTAAGTGTTGGAGCCAGCAGGATGATCATTTGGGAACATGTTTTTTCCACATTAAAATAATTACAGCTCTAATAAACATTTAAAGAAAATTGGACATTCAGTAGCTTATTTAAATGTATGTTTTCCAGAGCTATGCTATGTAAGTGATGATGTGCAAAAAAGAATATAGTATTAACTCTTATTGCTTATTTTTATGGAATGGATTTACATTCACAAAAATAGCTAGAGAATTTCTTAAGTCCTACATTATGAAATGTGATTATATTGTAGAGAGAAAAGTAGTAGTAATTTAGAGAAGCTATCAATATGGACTTATTGTCAAGAAGACTTCTTAAAGATTATGGTACTTGAACACCACATCTGTCTGCTAAGTGTACAGGAAGTTTTCTGGTAAAAGAAAATAATATTCTCCTTTGCCAGAAGGATACTAATCCCATTCATAAATAGATACTGGTGGACCTGGAATATGAATGGTAAATGCTATCATCATCATTTACTTTTATTATTTTGAGAGAGAATTGGAGAAATTGGGAAGAAAATTTGATGTGTTGGAGTGGAACTTTTCAAAATAATGTGCATTTCTCAGTTTATTGATGCAAAGTTCACTTGTTGTCATTAATAATTTTAAAATATCTTAGCCTATTCAGGCTACTACAAACAAAACACCATAAACTGGGTGGCTCATAAACAACAGAAATTTACTTCTCACAGTTCTGCAGACTTTCAGTCCAAGATCCAAAAACTTCAAATTTGGTGTCTGTGAGTACTCCCTTCCTTGTCTACATTTTTTTCCCCCTCAGTACCAGGGTTTGAACACAGGACCTTGCGCTTGCCAGGCAGGCTTTGGGCCTCTTTTGTAAGGACTCTAATCTCATTCATGAAAGCTCTGTTTGCATGACCTGATCACCTCCCAGAGTCCCCACATTTTACACCATTACCTTGAGAGTTATATATGAATGGGGGTGGGGAGGTTGAACATTAGACGTAGAATGTTTGTGAAGGAATAAAAATAATTATACATAGTCCAGTTCTTAAAAGGCATGAGCTTATTCTTTTTTTGGTTTTTTTAGTACCGGGGTTTCGAACTCAGGACCTTGTGCTTGCAAAGCAGGCAGCATAACCACTGAGCTAAATCCCCGGCCCAAGCTTGTTTTATAGATGAAAAATGAAAATATTCATCTAATTGGTATTATTAAAGTCAATTACTGTATTCAGCTACTATATTTTTATATATTTATTTAATGTATCATAATTTTTAAATATGAAGCAGGCATATTTAAATGAGTTTTCACCCATTTAGTGCCATTGTCATAGTTCTGTCATAGATACTACTTGTGGAAGTAAGCTAAATTAGTACATTTTAGTGAAGTATTTTACACACAGATTAGGAAATAGGATTTTAAATTTGAGATAGAAATAAAGGTTTCCCTGTATAGAGTCAGGTGGCTTATATATTGGATTTTCCAGTCATTTGACTTTCATAAATTATGATCTCTTGTCAGATCCCTGTCTTGATATCTAGATCAGAAAATACAGTTTCCATTACTAATGGTCCTGTTGCCGGAAATTCTCATCAGTTAATGTTTACCCAAATTGAGTTAAAGTCCATTTTAGATTACTTGATATTTGAAAAGAATCTGTAGAGATTTATAAAAAATTAGAACCTATTTGAAACTGATTACCTAAAGAGCCTTTTTAGGTTAGGAGCAGAAGTGGTTTCAAAATGGAACAAAGTGTAGATAATGCATATGCAGTGTTCCTAGAAGGACTTTTGATTCTAGGGATATCTAAATTTGTTGTTTTTGGTGGTTTAAGGAGACTGTGGTTGTAAAATACTCTCATGCAGGTCAGATGTTACAATAAAGACAGATCATCTTCACATAAAGCACAAAGTTCTGTTCTGTTTTTGTATTTATATTTTAGTTGTTTTCAAGATGAATTAGACTGGATTTTGCTTATATTTTGAAGCTTTTATTGTGTCTATAAAAATCAGTCTTTGTGTATTTGCTGTGTCCCTTGAAAGTCATGGTTGTGATTTTCTCCTTTACTCATAAAACACAATTTTCTTATGTTTGTCTTGTCATGAACTTCACTGAAAATTTTTAAGTAAAATAACTGACAGGAAAAGATTTTGCCAAGGCCCAAAAATACTCTTGACAATTTTATCTTGTTAGTCCTTGTTACCAGTAGCTCATGTTTTCCCCTTTCTTAACCATCCCCAAATATTTGTTTGCTTTTGCTGTGAGGTATTTATTTTAAGCACTCAGTATTTGTCATGAGTTTGAGTGAAAATAAACCAAGAAAAATTAAAATTGTGGCACAGGTTCCAGTTTTTGTTTTCTTGATTGGATATTTATTATGCCTCTGGTAAATTCTTACGAAACTTTAAAATGGCATATCAGACTACTCAACAGAAATTAGACTTCTTTCCACTGAAGCTGCTAATAGGAATACATTTAAAATAGTCTTTTAAGATGACCTGAAAATAACATACCATAAAATTATGTAGAACAGAACAGACCTTGAACAAAAACAATCATATATTTCCTTTAGAATGACTTAATAGAATGAAAAGCCAATAAAGAAGACGGAAAACAGATAAAGTTCTGAAAACTGAAACGAGCTTCAGATGTATAAAATGTGACTGTATGCCTGCTTTTTCCAAACCACCCGGTAATGCTCAGCTATCTAAGAAAAATTACCAAATATTTTTCAAAGAAATAAAACTGTGCAGATCTATGCTTCATTACCATTCTTTGCAGGCTTTATTCACAGCCATTTTATGAAGTAAATACTGTAAAACTGTTAGTAAATAAAGACTGTTTATACAGTATTTTTCAATATTTGCCTTCCATAATTGTAATTATTTTTAATCATTGACAGTAGAATATGTAGCATATTTTGTGCATGGAATTCTCACTGTTAGTTTATTTTTAAATATTGGTGTTTGGGGGATATGGTAATTAACATTGTTTATTCTCTTACATCTCTGATCGTAGAGAGCTCTGTTAATGATAGGACATTAAAAGAGAAAAATCTCACTTAAACCTTTATGGCAGTGCAGTGCTGTATATTTATAAATACATTTTTACCAAAACGTAAGATAATTTAAAAGAAAAATGTGATGAATTTTAAAGATTTTACATAGTATTTTATTTTATTCAAAAATTGCATGTTAATACTCTAATGTTAATGTTTCAGGTTATTTGATGCATTAAAAAAACACCGTATTTGACATTGTCAGTTTTCATTTATTTTAAATACTGAGCTAGTATTTTTGAAAGAAAATGGAATACCCTAGGAGGTAAAGATCAGAGCTGCTGATAGATTATTTTCATCCTTACTTTTAATGTCTATATGCATTACATTATTCCCCACTATTAAACAGACTCATAAGACTTACAAAAGTTTTTAATGATTGTGTGATATTCCCTTGTGCAGTCATTTCATTAGTTCCCTTAGGTAATTTTATTAGCACTAAACAGAGATATCTTGTTTAATCCAAAAAACAAATCACTTCTTTCAGGAAAGTTATTCAGCAGATGCCTATTAGATGTGTACCTCAGATGTTTGTACAAGTATTCATTGTCCTCAGATTACTTTAAAAGCTGTTTTGGATTTTGAGCTATGCTCCTTGGTAAACAAAAAATTTTCCTCCTTGACACATTTAAATGTTTCTTATCTGGACTTTGATTTTTAAGCTGAAAACAGTAGACACGTTGTTAGAACAGGAATTTTAATATAAAAATCCCTAAAAGTACTCCCCACAGTGAATGTAATCATTATATATACAAACACGTACTAACAATAAGTTTTTAAAATTCAGCTTGTAGGGCCTGGGATTTAGCTCAGTGGCTCCGCCGCCTGCCTCGCAACCACAAGGACCTAAGTTTGATCCCTGGTTCCAAAAAAATAAATAAAATAAAATTCAGCTTGTAATTTGAATTAGATGTCTAATTCATGCTTTTCAGTAGCATTTTAAAAATACTGTTTTTTTCTTTGCAACTTTTAAACCAAACTTCAACATTCTAAGCATACTCCTTTGCTATAGTAAGAACTAAAATATGATTGAATGAACCACTGAAAGAAAAGAAACAAATCCTCAGAGATTTTTCTATCTAAAAATGTTTCTTTGATTTCCCGAATTTAACTAAATTAATGATTCATTTGACTTACTGCATGTATATTGAGATTCAGTTGCCCCAAGGCAGACGAAGACTGGATCAGAATAGAATAGAATATAAAGGTCTTAGAATAGACTCATGAGCAAATGAAAATTTAGTATATGATAAAGTTAAGGAATCTTTAGTGGCTTATATTTTAAGAACATAAAACTGCAAAGAAATCTTGAACTGTCCTAACTAGTTTTATTGTTAGCAATAAATAATATTAATATTGTAATTTAAAATTTTTAAACTGTGTTGGCTCAAGTCCCAGCATTCTAGGAGGCTGAGGCAGGAGAACTGAAAATTCAACCCCGGCCTGGGCAGTTTAGCAACTTACTATGACCATATCTCCAAAAAAAAAAAGCAAAAAACCCAAACCCAAATAATTTATGTATACAAGAGGATATGCATGTTATCAGGAGCCAGGCTACTTAGAAGAATAAGTTACAATTATAAAATCAGAGAAATTGAGAGGGAAAACATCCTATGTCTGTCAAGTTTGAATTGGTAGTATTAGTTTGAACTCATGACATTTCAAAAACTTATTTCCTATCTGTACATCAAAAGAGACCAGAAAAAGTGATATCGAGTGGTAATGAGTATACTTGGTGCCTAGCCCCATTCTCTAATTGTCATTCCTCGTTAAGACTCCTTAGAGAAATAGCTTATGCCACCTATGAGGAAACGTGTAAGGTGGTCTTGGGATACCTTGTGCCAGTAAGGGAGCACTCTGAGACCATTGTGATGTAGATAGTGTACCAGATCATAGGAGTTCCACTGTTCAAATATGAGACAATTTGGAGTTGAAAAGGAGTGACTACAGTTGATTCAACATTAGGCAAAGAAATAAAAAAATCCATGATTTCTCTGTATACAGTGTTGCCAGAATTTCATTAACTATCAGTTTAAGAAAACCTATTAAACATCGAAAATTAGGGTTTTTTTAGTGTGACTTCTTTTAAAATAGACCTGAATCCTAGTAATCATTGATACTTTTTCTAAGGGTCAGCAAAACCCATCCTTTTGAAAACTAAAGCATTTGTTTACTTCTTATGTATTGGTACGCTGGTGTTCTTCACAGTTTTTCAAGTAATAATACATTGGCCCCCATGTAAATACTTTCAGCTGTATGTGAGTAACTAAAATGCTTCCATAGCTATCATACCGAAGTCCACTATCAAGGCACTAAAATTTCATGGTGAACAGAAAGTATTTCTCAAGCTAGAGGCAGTTGGAGGGTGGCTGAGTGAGACACTGAGAGGCTTTGAGGACTGAGTGAACTCTGTGAATATCATGGGATCACCATAGGAATGGCACTAAGTAGTGGGAGTGTTTACTAGTTGAAACAGTAAGTATAGAGGCACCCATTTGTTCCTTTTAAGTAGAGTTAGGCTGGGCCAGACAGAGCTTTAGGCTCTTGAAGGTTCAAGGAAGCAAAGGTCAGCAACTAATTTATCAAAACCATCTTGGAATATGTGTAATACATCCGAAATCGTATGATCATGATTGTACCAAATATTCTACTATCTGAAAACTTTTATAGTGTAACTGTTTATTGACATCTAGATTTTTGGCTATGGGGGAATGGATGTTAATGATCTGTTAATTTAGCCATCTCTTTGTATCAGATGATATAATCAAGTAAGATCAATGTGAGCTGCCCGTCCTCACTTAAGACAGAAAACCAATATTGTATGATTCCATTTATATGAGGTACCTAACATAGGCAAATTCATAAAAACAGAATGTATACAGGTTACCAGGGATAGATGGTAGGGCAAATGAAGAGCTGTAGTTTAATGAATCCACAGTTCTGTTTGGAGTGATGAGAAAGTTTTTAGAAATAATGACAGTTGTACAGTATTACAAATGTATTTGATGACACACAATTGCAGATTTTAAAATAGTTAATAGTAAATGTTATATATTTTACAACAATAAAAAATCACTTGTCAATTAAAAACGTAAAACAAGCTGAAAAGGAAAAAAGTGTAATAGTTCCCTCTGATCTGCAGTGTAGATGTTCTAAGACCCTCGATGGATGCTTAAAGGTGCAGTTAGTGCCAAACTTGTATATAAACTTTTTTCTTGTACATACATATCTGTGAAAATTTTAATTTATAAATTAGGCAGAGCAAGAAAGTAACAATAAAGACTAATAATAAATCAGGATAGTTATAACAGTGTACCATAATGAATGTTAATGTATTCTCTTTGAAAAGTTCATGATAAATACCGGTATTTTCAGACAAAAGATGTCTGCTAGTAACTAAAACCACAGGTGAGAATCTTGTAAATAAAATACTAGTAAGGAGACCATTGGCAAGGTCCCAGACAAGAGCAAGGATACTATGGGACCAAGCTGTGTGTCAGGGTTATACAGTTTTACAACGATAAATGCCCACCTTGTACATGGAGAGAATCAAATAAGCAAAAGCTGCCCTAGTCACAGATCCTTAATCTTGGTTCTATCTGATCTGGCCTTACAGGCTATAACACCTCCAAATTTGGTGTCTTACGGTGCCTGTTTATTGAAGCTAGATCATGGAATTCACTATACATATTTACCTATGTATTCATGCACATTAAATATTCATCAGAGTTTTTCTTTTGTTTTTGTTTTCTTTGGTACCAGGGATTGAAGTCAGGACCTGGTGCTTGTGAGGCAGGCGCAGTGTCACTGCGCTAAATCCCCGGCCCCATCAGAGTTTTTATTATTAAGTGTCTGTTCTGGATACAGGGGCAACACAAAGACTTAAAAATATGGTACTGTCCTCAAGAGGCTTAAAAATGTAGTTGGATGTTTCTCGGCCTTTTCTTTTTAACCTACAATTTTCTTGGATAAACAAACACAATGCTACACCCTTCTCAATTTGAAATCTGAAGATAAATTCAAGTATTTCTTATGACTTGATTCTGTTTGGTTTCTTAGTATGTATACTAAGAAATATATCATTGTCCAAATGTTTTTGTCCCTCACTTTTGGATAGTGAATTCTAGTGAAAGATTGAATCACAGAAGAAGAAAACCATGTTTCAAAGAATTTGAGTTCCTGAGTTTGGATAGCTTGATTTGAGACATTAATTCCTCACTTATCTGCCATTGTTGTGTGGTGTACCCTTTTAATATAAAATTATTCCACAAGAATACCCATTCCAAAAATAGTTGTCAAAGAAATGTAATAACTAGATTGTTGTATATCTTAATATTCTATTTGTGCTGTCTTCCATTTACATGTAATTAGCTGAAACTTTAGCATATAGATGGAACTATTGAATATGAAAGGAATTAAAGGTACAGTCTATAATGGTTTATGCTGACACTATAAATGAAGTACATTACATATTAATATCTAGGATCTAGATGTATAACACTAATGGCAGAATAGAAAGTCTTTGTTTTTTGAGAGAAGCTGAGCCAGTCCCAGCACCCAGAAAGAAGCTCCCCCGCCACCATTCCATGCTCCTAGGGCAGAGAAGCTGAGCCAGTCCCAGCACCCGCAAGGAAGCTCCCCC
>NW_004624788.1:1101975-1126954 GCF_000247695.1 Heterocephalus glaber
CTGTTGGTGGTTTCTCTTGCAGTGCAGAAGCTTTTTAATAAGATGAGATCCCAGTTGTTGATTCTTTGTGCTAGTTCCTGTGCTACTGAGGTTTTTGTTCATAAAGTCTTTTACTATTCCAGTGTCTTCAAGAGTTCTACCTATCTTCCAGCAAGTTTAGTGTTTCTGTTTTAATATTTAGATCTTTAATCCACTTCGATTTTAGTTTCATGCAAGGTGATATAGATATGGGTCTAGTTTTAATCTTTGGCAAGTTGAAGTCCAGTTTTTCCAACACCATTTATTAAAGAGGCTATCTTTCCTCCAGTGAGGATGGTTGGCTCCTTTGTCAAAAATGAGGTAGCTGAGTATGTCTGGAGTTGTTTCTGTATCTTCACATCTATTCCACTGATCCTCAGTTCTTTTTCTTTGCCAGTACTATGCTGTTTTTATCACGGGGCTTTGTAGTATAGTTTCAAGTCGGGGATTGTGATACCCCCTGCCATGTCTCTGTTGTGTTGCTTTTGCTCCTCTAGGTCTCTTCTAAATAAATTTTTGGATTGTTTTCTCTAGTTCTGTGAAATATACTGTTGTGATTTCAATTGAGATTGCATTGAATCTATATAGCAGTTTTGGAAGTATGGCCATTTTCACTATATTGTTCCTTCCTACCCAGAACAGGGGATGTCTTTCCATTTTCTTATATCCCCTTTGATCTCTTTTTTCTGAATGGATAATCCCAGCAAACCTGGGCCTTTAGTTCCACTGAAGTTCATGCAGCTTCTGGTTTCTAGCTGTAAGGCTGGGAACTGAGTTTTTCAGCCCGCAGCACTCTTGAGTGACTCCTGCCAGCTTGAACTTGGCTCCCTATGGCTTGAACTTGGCTCTCTGACCTCCTGCTGGCTTGAATTCAGTTGGGCCTCACCCTGACACTTGGAACTGCTAGATCTGAGTTCTGACTCCTGTTGGTCTCTTTCCAAAATGGCTATTGGCCAGTCACTCTCCTGGGGGATGTCTAAACCTAAATAACCAGCCATTGTCTGCAGTGTCTACCACTCTGTTCCACTGTTTGTTTCTCCACGGACGCCTCTGGGGTTGCCCTTTGTCACTGTGTCTGTACAGGTTCAAGCTGCCCCTCCTACACTGTGAGCAGGGGCTTAAGGATAAAGTGCTGCTTGCCACCTCCTTCCTCCACATTGGGGTCCCTCTCTTTGCTCTCCCTGTGAGCTCTAATTCTTGCTCCTGATCCTTGCTGGGTCCTGGGGACCCACTTTTATCCTTCTCTTCTTCACATTGCTATATTCCAACGTCTGGATTCCAAATATCAGGCAATTTCTCTGCTGCTCACCAATCTTCCTGGAAGTCCTATAATAATTTTTGGAGAAATAGTTTTTATAAAAAGGATTTAGTCGAATTTGATCCCTGGTACCCCCCACCCCAGAAAAGAGGATTGAGTATTCTGTATGATGGTGTTATCTTTGTATTTAATGTACTTACTAATTAATGTACTGTGTGTAAAAAGATTTTGCGTTTTCACTTAAATGTTCAAATGGTCTTCTGAGAGTCTCAAGAATATTAACCTTGCATGTACTTTTGTGGTTTCTCAGATATGATTTGGTCGTTGTCCAAAAAAAAAACAAAGAACTGTAGAAATTTTTGCTTTTGTTGATAGGTGAGTACAGACCTGGCTTTCTCAAGAACAGCTGGAAAAACTGAGCAAAACAAATCTGTTTAAAGGCATAGAACTGATAAGGTAGTAAGGATTGTAGTATCTGGGACGCCAGAGAACAGAAGTACAGAGAGTGATGTCCAACATTTGTCCCTGCTCTTTACCATTGGCTATTTCTAGCCCATTCTCAGCAGTTTGATCTGAGCTCCTGGTGTACCGTTCTGGGAAGGTTAAAAATTGAAATCCAGAGATTACTAAGGAATGGCCTAGGTAAACACCTGCGCTTTTGACACTTCCAAAACATAGGCTAGCAAACAGAAGGACTATAGTCCGGCCCTCAGTCAGCTCTTTGATTGAAAATGATCTGCCAGAGACTTGGCTTTGATTTCACTATTTTTATACCAGACTATTGAGCCCAGTAATTAAGACCTGTGTGTGTGGACCCTAGGAAAACTCAACCCAGTGGGAAGAAACACTCCTGAAATAACAAAAAAGGGGAAGAACCATATTATGTGAGTAAACCTGCTTTTTCTTGTGCCATGGAGGTTAAGGGTGGGAAACCTGAAAGATGGCTGAGACCTGGTCATAAGGAAGAGGTGCTACTGCTTGTTCAAATGTGTTGAGAACCACCGTTTTATTTCTCACAGCCTTTCTCTTATGATGTGTTGAGAACTACCTTGATTCTGCAAAAATTTCCTCTTAAGCCAGACAGGAAAATGGGAGCCAGATAGCGCCCATGACTGAATTCTAGTGAAGTCATTTCATAACAATAACCATCTATCTTTGAGACAATGTCCCAGTGCCTAAAACTCCCATGCCTAGGGAGAAGGGTAAGAAGAGGAAGATAGGCATCTTTGCTGAAGTGATAGCATCCTTCTCTGGCAGCCAAGTTAAGAAGAAGTAGGCCCTTTACTACCTCACAGCAGGCCACTTCTAATTGCTCCCATCCCTTGTACATTATCATACTGTGGAGCATGAAAAAGACAAAATATCTCTTCTGAACTGTAACTATTTCTTGATAAAATACAGAAAAATATACTGCTTGCATACAGAAGCCTAATTAAAAATGCTGCAGATAAACCCTACATTATAGTTCTTCAGGGATTCTGAGCTTATAGTTTGCACAATTTTTATAAAATTGCAAAATATTAAACTTGGTAAACCATGTTCCTGTTGGAAAGAAACATGAACATTATCATAGATTTGAATTTTTGGCTGATATTTTGTCTGATTAACCACATTCAGTCATAACACAGAACAGACAAAAGGAATAAGGCAAACTATTTAATTTACAGATGGGGGGGAACTAGTAATTGAGTTCATGTGTTCTGAGTAGGAGCATGTGGCTAGCAGTTAGCCCTTAAAGATTTACATAAGTGGATGGGGGGTGGGGGGATAAATGAGTATCTCCATGTTTATGTGATCTCATACCTTTCAGCACCATAATTAGGTATAAGAATTTAGTAATAGTTCGCTTACACAGAAAATATAAGCCTCTAGCAAATTTTAGTGGCTTTAAAACCTCAAATTCAACTTTTACTGGTTCAGACTTCCTACTCTCCTTTTCATTTTCTCCTTCTATTCTTTCTTCTTTTGTTAATATTTGCTGATTATTTAAGACTAGTTCTGAGTGCTAGGGATGTGAACAGGTCTGTTTCCAATAAATTTATATTCATTTGTGGTTAGACTTTAAACAGTTGAATAGGAAAATGCATACCAGTTTTGAGTTGTGCTCCTTAGGAAATTAAATGGAGTTTTGCTATAGATTGACTGATATGTTACAGTCATGATGATTGGTTAGAATAAAACCCCTTTCAGAAGATGATATTTAAACTTTGGGCTGTCTTAGGAGAGTATGTTACTATCTCTGGTAAGAAAATTCTAGGCACAGGAACCAACTTTCCTCATCAGTTCACAGAAAGACTAGGTAACAAGAGCATGGTGAAAAAATAGTAGATGAGCCTAGGGCAGTGGTGGCAAACCTATGGCACACATGCTGTAGCAGGTTGTTGGTTATCATTGAAAGCTCTAAAAGGTTTGCCATCACTGGCCTAGGAAGATGGTCAGGAATTAGATCATGAAATTCTCTGAAAGCTGGGTAAGAAATCTGGATGAGGCTAGTCAAAGCAAGAATAGTAATGGTAGTAGCAACTATATATTAGCTGACTTTAACATGTGCCATATATTCTGCTAAGCATATTGCTTTTCCTTTTCTAATTGTCAAAACTCTGTTAGGTAAATGCATCATTTCTGTTTTCAGACCAAAAAAAAATGAGGCTCAGATAATTCATGTCCTCAAGTTCACATTATCTGTGAAGGGGGAAAAAAGTGAGATTTCATTTGAACTCTGTTCTGATAGATTCCAAAACCTATGCTCTTAATTACAGTGCTGTCTGTATTGTTCTTGGCTTTTACCTCCTGCCCCCTTTCTCTTCCTATCTCCTGCAACTTCCAAATAATGTCTCTTTCAACTATGCCAATTCTAGGACATAGCTAGAAAAGTCCATTATATTCCATCAGAACTGGCTGAACTGGCTTCCAATCTTATATTCATTTTTATTTCTCCCATTTGTCACTGTAGGTTCCTTGCTTGATAATGTAATTAGGCTATATATTATTTTTAAAAGAATACATGCTTAAAACAAGACTAGGACATTACAAAGTAATTTCCAAGTAATGTCAGATTCAGGATAGTGATCCTACTTGATAATCATCAATGTTTCAGGATAAATTTGCCAGAGGAAACAAACCAGCAATTTGCTATAATTTTTTTTGTCAGAATAGTTTTCACATTTTTTAGTTTCACTAAAAATTAGTGGACACTACCCCAAAATGAGTGTAAATGAGTGTGAGAAGTGATAAACTTTAGAAAATGTTTTAAGGTCTTTAACCCGGGACCTGATGTAAGTATTTTAGCTACATGTCCTGAAGAGGTTCAGCCATCTTTAGTTTGGAAACTATTTGCAAACAACGTAAATGACTACATTTCATTAGATACTTAGGGAAAACTTTATCTGACATTTGTCTTCTAGGTATTTAACTATCATCTCATTAGGATTATAATACAATAAATATTCTAATATGCTTTCACATCAGACTAAAATTAGTAATTTATAGTTACTCATTTCGACTTATGTAACTTCAGAATGTTTGCCATCTGGTCCTTCACTGGAAGCCTAGTGGTTGTAACACTCATTTGAAGGCTCAAGTTGAGCCTACAGGTCTGGTGCCTATTTGGACACCAAACTAGAGATGTGGTTAAGTCTGAGCCAGAGTACAACTACAGCACAGCCACTCTTGACACGCCTCAAGTTTAATGAGGTAAGCCAATGCATGAGAAGGAGAATACATGGCAACCTTAAATACAGATTGTCCGTTCTTTTGGAAAATGAGTAACAGGTTGATTTTTTCCAGTAGATGTTGGGTCATGCTATGTAAATGATTTGTACTTATTCGGAATCTAGTTAACAAAAAAAAAATTTCATAAAATGAGTCAAAGATAAAAAGCCTAATGAAACTAAAATTAATTTGACTCCTTGAACAAATGTAATTATTTTTGTAGTTATGCTTAACTTATACTTGCAGTACTTGATGTGAGTATTCAGAGAAATACCCAGAGGCATAATTTCATGGGTGTTGTAGTGACTGTATGAAGCAGATGAAAGTTTCACAGCTTTCAAACATTTTCAATTTCACTTTTCTAGGGTTTAGTAAAATGAGTCTTTTGCAATTAATTTCTGGCACCTAACTTCTAAATCTGACCTTGTTTTGTTCAGTTGTTTATAAATTGTCTATGTCAAATGATCCAGTACTCTATTGAAAAGTTCTGTTGTCGCCGAATATACATATTTGGTTTTTTATGAAATAACATTGCAGGCACATAACAAAACTTCCATCATCGTTTTAAATCCTCTGAGTGATTATGAATGCCATAGTAAGCAACCATCATATAGTAGGTAGAATAGTACAGTAATGACATTAAAAATAAGAGAACAGACTCACAGGCATCAGCACCAGCACCATCACCAAGTGGCCCCACTGCTGCCGGAGTAGAACCTGGCTTCACTTGATGTCCGTTTTCTAATATTTGAACCATCGTGCCGTGGTCTGACTGGCCTCGCCAGGAACAGTGAGCAGGATAAACTCCAGGACCAGAACAGCTGTGCCAGTATCCGAGATCCTCTTCTGAGGTGTAGCAGTGCAAGGAGGGACTTGGAGCTTGCTATTGATGGAGTTCTTTGGGCCGAACAACAAATTAAAGATAACTTTCAAGAGGTGAAAGCTCAGATCCACAGCTGCATAAGCCACCACTCGGAGTGCCTTTAGAGCCTCGAGGTGTATCTGTACGAGCAGGTGGACTTCATCCATCAGCTTAAAGAGGAGACCCTGCAACAGCAGGCCCAGTGGCTCTACTGGCTCTTGGGCCAGTTCAGTTGTCTTATTTATCAACTGGAGTATACCCAAAGCAAATATCTAGCCAATCAAGTCTCTGTGTGCCTGGAGAGACTGGGCAATTTGACCCCTAAGCCTGAAGATTCAACTGTCCTGATCTTTGAAGCTGACACAACTGCTCTGCGCCAGACCATCACTACATTTAGGTCCCCTAAGACCATTCAAATCCCTGAGTACCTGATGGCTCATGCTAGTTCAGCAAGCCCTGGGTCCTTCCTAGAGAAAAGAGGTTGCATTCCAATGCCACAGCAGAATGGCTCTCAACAATGTGAGCAGCAGAATTTGGCACCAAGCAGCATGGCTGTACCTCTCAGCGAGTGGCTTCTTGGAAAAGAAGCTAGCAGCAGTTGCCAGGCTTCTTTCATTCCCAGCACCAACCCCCAGGACTGGCTGAGCCACAAACAGAGCTTGGAGATCAAACATCTGCCAGAGCCTGCAGTGTCCCCATTGATGTCTGGGGCAACCTACAGGACGTAGAAAACTGGCTGCTCAAGTCAGCAACAAGAAGTTCCTGGAAAACCAGGTTTCCCAAAGTGTAAGAGCCATTCTACCAGCAGTTCCTTCTCCATTAAAGTTGAGAAGGTTGATGATCTAGAGAATCTTGATCAGGATGACTTGGGCCTGTCTGATTAGCTGGCAACTCCCCAGGAGCCCTTCAAGCTGGAGAAGCCTGAGAATGGCAACCATGAAGCCATTGAGAAGTTTGAGCTCCTGTTTCCAGTGTTCAGGAGCCCTACAACATGAGTGATTGGCTTGCCCAGCCTGACTCCTGTACCAACTGTCAAGGCAACCAGCCCGGAGATGTGAAAATTGAAAACCTGGGCAATCTGAAGTGCCTGAATGACCACTTGGAGGCCAAGAAACCACTGTCCACCCCCAGCATGATGACTGAAGATGGCTTGTCCAAAACCATCAGGAACCATACAAAGTAGAAGTGTGCAAAGCCAACTACCCGTGCAAAAGCTTTGCAGAGTGTGTGTGTGATGAGAATTGTGAGAAGGAAGCTTTGTGTTAATGGCTTCTGAAGAAGAGGGGAAAGGATAAAAATGGGATGCCTGTGGAAGTCAAATCTGAGCCTGAAAATCATAAAGAGTCCCTCGATTTGTGGCTCTGTCCTTCTAGAAAAGAGATAACAGAACAAGCTAAGGCACCAAAGGCATTTGGTCCTTCTAGAATTACTGATTCCTTCCAGGTCCTAAAAAAAACTTGTCAGAGTGGCTTATCAGGTCCTCATGCAAAGAAGGGAGCACCAAGAAAGTGCCAAATACCAAGGACAAGGTTGGCAAACAAGCTTAAAAGCCCCATGACCACTTCCTGGTGCTCCTTTAACACTGCTGACTGGATCTTGACTCGAAAGAAGGTGGGGAGCCTCAGCCAGTCCTCTGAAGACAAGTGGCTCCTTCGAAAGAAGGCCCTGGAAGTATTTCTTAATTCACCCCTACAAGAGGAACATAACTTTCCCCCAGACCGATATGGCCTCCCAACTGTTTGTGATCTCTTTGCCTGTATGCAGCTTCAAGTTGATAAAAACAAGTGGTTGTATCAAACTCCTCTACAGATGTGAAGGAGTGGACTGCAACTCCAGAGCTTCTCTGCAGATCATCTCATCTGTGAGCTGTGGCTGCTTCTCCATTGTGTTCCTGGGTCTGACCAGCCAGCTTAGTTCCTTGTCTGCCTGAGTTTGGACTTGCCAAGATACTTCATCAAATTATGGGCCACTTTGTTACAGAAGGAGGCTATTTGTCGATGCTGAGGTGATTCTGTTCTCCTTAGGGAAGTATGAATTTGCCACCACACTAGAAAGGCAGCATCGTAAGGGATAGTTCTCTCCCCAGCTTCCATGGCTCGAGATTGAGTTATTAATGGAAGTACATAAACACTGTAGTCCCCAGAGTGAAATGTTCCTGTAACCCACATGTGTTCAGCATTCTAAAGGTAGCAGACTCCTGAGCCTTTCGATGGCCCTTAATGTGCTTCTCTTGCCGTGGGTTTTGAGTTAGTGGTCAGAAATGATTATTCTGCACAATTAATATACAGCCTGTTGCACACAAAAATTTTTTTAAAAAAATAAGAGAACAGGTGCCACTGCCTGCCTTGCAAACGCAAGGTCCTGAGTTCAATCCCTGGTACCAAAAAAAAACCAACAAAGAATACTTTCTACCTTCATCCAAGAGAAAGAATCAAGGTTATCAATAATGAAAAAATGGACCATTGGTACATTTATCGTCACTGCTTCTCTATGCATCTTTCTTCCTGCTTTCTCTCCAGTGCCATCTCATTTTTTCTACAGTCTTACACAGGAACTAGATGAGTAGTACTGAAGAGCAATCTTTAAACAGAATGTGCTCCTGTTCTCTTGACTCTTCTCCTTAACATTATACTTTCTAAGAAAGTATATACACACACAAGCAGAGTAATAATTTTGTTCATAAGTTCAGTAGCAGTGAGATCCTGCATGTTGGAATATCATATGAGAAATAATTATATAAGTATTTATTGAACATTGGTCTTTTATATGACCACAGTAAGATTTGGTAACAATATTTTAAATTGTTCCTCCTCACCCTCCCTTTCAGTTAATTCTACATAATTTTTTATTAAAAATAAATCAGTCACTTAGACGTATAACCCACAGACTCTACCATTGTCCTTTTATCAGATAACCCAGTTGTTTCTCTGTAAATAGAAATTAAGAGCTAGGAGTTCATTTTTTTGTTTTATTATTTTATGAGTGTATCATTTGGATGACTATTAGAAATATAGCATTCTAAATTATATAAGTAACATATTAGAATTTTCTGCCATTTTGTAAAAACTGTTTTATGATTTTATTTAGAGTACCCAAGTATTTTTTTGCATAGATTTTTGCATCTTTGCAATTTAAAAAGCATGATTTTTATGCTTTCTGTTTAAGATTATTGCCGAGTCTAGCATTCAAATATTTGCCAGGCTATACTTCTATGCTCTTTACTCCTGTAGCAGTAGACAGAAAGAATTTGCCTATAAATTTTCATCACTTTTCTATCAATTTTATGCAGTTGCAGGCATATTGAATACAAAATATCTGAGATACAGTAGTTACCACAATCCATTCCCCAATACTTTTTTCAGTTCAGCCACTTTGTTAATATTATTAAGTCTAGCTTATCTCTTTTGTCTTGGAGATGAAGATATTTTTCTGTTACTGAAACAAAAGTAGGACAAAGCTAGGACTTAGTTGGCACTACTATAAGTAGTGCATTTTTGAAAAATAATTACAGCAATGGTTTCCTATATAATATCTTCAGATTTGCTTTCATTTTAATACGTTATACATTAGAAGTCGTACAAGACAGTATAATGTGGTAGACTAATCCAAGTTTGAATTCCAAATCTGTCTCTTCGTTTTCTAAACTTGGGTAAGCCATCTAACCCTCTAAAACCTTTTCTAATTTTGTAAAAATGTAAGTGATAATGCCTGCCTCATTGAGTCAAAAGAATAAAGTGAGGTTATGTAAAACAACTTTCACAAGGACTAGTACTTTCCTTTAGTCTTGAGTCCCACGGCTTCCTAGTGACAAAGTATCTGTCAGAGTAAAGTCTTCTGACACACAAGTTCTTTTTTAAGCACAAAAAATTTTGTCTACCATTATTGGCTAGTAAGGGACCTGGAGCTCAGTTCAGTGGTGCTCGCCTGGAATCCTAGCACTCAGGTGGTTACCGGAGGAGGATCATGAGTTCAAGGCAAGCTGGACTACATAGTGAGACCCTGTCTTGGGGGCAGGGTAGCTGTGTATGGCTACTGGTTATGCAGAGGTATGACTCTTTTTCAGGTAAATTATCCCTATTCCTGGCTAAGGTTCTGGGTTTGAATCCAAGTTGTATAAAAAGATTTTTTTTCTTCATAAAATTCTATTAGGGATTTTCCTCAAGACTTCTAGAAGCTAGCAGGGTAATACATGCCTATAATCCCAGCTGCCCAGGAGATGGAAGCCAGAGGTATCACAAGTTGGAGTCCAATCTGGGCAACTTTTAATAATTTTGTGACCTTGTCTCAAAGTTAAAAATTTTTTTAAAGCCTGGAGTTATACCTCACTGGGAGGTCCTGGGTTTATAAACAAAGAATCTGAAATCAACAAGAGGTAAAAATAAAGTGAGGGAAATAGGGATGTGCAGGTTTTCTGCTGGGTGAGTGATGATAATGAATCCATTTGCTGAAAGGGAAAGCAAAAGAGGAAGAATAGATGAGACTTTGGCAAGTTCATTTTTCATAATCACTAACATTTCATTTAGTTTTAACCTTTATTTTAGGACTTTTATAGTCCCTAATATTACTCTTGCAGGGCATTTATAAGTATGTATAACTTTCCTTTTGGAGACACTCTTTATCCCCAGTGCAAGTCTAAAACAATGCTGCCTCTGATTCCATGAGTTACCTTTTCTATTGAATTTCCACAGTTAAGGCCAAGGTAAAATCTTAACCTCTTTTCGTTATACTTTTCTCCATGGAGATCTTCTCAACAATCATCTAAATATGCATGTTAGTTTTTTAAAAAGTAAGTAAATTAGAGAGCCTGGCATGGTGGCAAATGCCTCTGAGCTACTTGGAAGGCTGAGACAGGAGGATTTTAAGTTCCAGGCCAGCCTGAGCAACTTAGAAAACCCTGTCTCAAATGAAGGGAGAGGGAAAGGGGCCAGCACTTCCTGGGTTCAATCCACAATACCTCAAAATCAAACAAATTGAATGCATTTGAATTGGGATGTAGCTCAGTGGTGGAATATGAGCCTATCATGCACAAGGACCTGTGTTTAATCACCAGATTCACCAAACAAAAAGTGGATACATAAAAATAAATGATTAAATAAAGACAGAAACTTGAGTATCAAACTGTATAACTCAGAGTACTCTGCCATGGTATTACATTGACTACCTAGAAGGCAGAACCCAAAAGTAAGTCAGTGTTGGATAGTCTTTATAAGGATATCTAAGTTATAAAGATTTGATAATGGGTATTTCTATTCCATTCTTTCTTTTGCTGGCTGCTCCATTTGATATCCTTTTTGTTTCTTCCTTCTTTGTAGAGGTATGTAGCTCACTGGAAAGTGCAGGTTCAAGCTAAGGTAGCTTCAGATCCTGACTGACACATTGTACTTGTGTGGCTTCAGACTGAAATATTTAACTTTTTGCTTGAACTTCCATTTCTCTATCTGTAAAATGATGAGAATAACCTTATGAGGTTATTGAGAAGATGAGAAAACATTTAATTAACTCATTTAGTAGGGAAGAAACTTTAATATTGTCATCATGCACCTAGTTGAAACTATAGAGACAAACAAGATACAATAAAGCTCAAATAAACAAATTTAGTGATTGATAAGTTGCTAGGGTAAAAGTTTTTGGTTAAAGAGGAGATTAAAACTAATAGTTAAAATGAATTTTATAAAAGGTTATCCATGGGACTATCTTTACTTAACCCTGTCTTCTGTGACCATGATAATTGAGTTGACTGTAAGGAAGATAGAAAGAGGAAACAATTCTCCTGCCAATTTAAAGAAAATTTGTATGCCCAGAGGCATGCATATCCACTCTTACTGGAGAAAATGCTTTAAAATTCAGCCAGCAGTACTCCAGACTTCCCTGATGATGAATTGCTTGCTAAACTGTGCCACAGAGTATTCAATTTAATTCACTTATCTTTCTTGGCATAGTTTCTTTATAAAGCCTATGCCCTAAAGGATGGAAGAGAGGGTTAGCAGGAAAGCCCATGCCAGTGTTTGAAGTAACCATATCTAGTGTTATTTTTAATGTGTGGACTATTTTCTACTTCATATGCTCCAACTGTCTTGGAAATGTTTTTTTCTTCAGCCTCACATGTTAAAGGTGTCCACTGTTCTCCAAAGGATTCCATCAAGATGTAAAGATCTGAGTTTTCCTTCTTCTTTACTTCCTTTTTTCGAAAACCTTGACTCTAACCCTGAAAAGTCCCGGAAAGTCCTGAAAAAGAGGACTCGACCACTGTCCTCTGTGCAGAAAGACTTACAGCTTCATACCTTACTTCCTATCCTTCCTCCAGCATCCCTTATCCAAAATTAACTCGTATTTTTCTGTTTTTGTTTAGCAAAGAATTTAGGTTCAAGTGAGATCTGACACAACCCAGTTTAACAGAAATAGTCTGAGTCTAGCAGCTACACATTTCTTTACCTCTGGCTCTGTGACCTTAACCAGGATTTTCATATCCAGTCTTATTTCATTGGACTTCTGAACTTCATTATATATCTGTAGTAAAACCTAAAACTATAGTATTCTCTGTACTTGCCATCACCTCTTTTGAGAAATAATTATTAATAGTATAGGAAATATTAAAAAAAATTCTATTTCCCAAAGTTTTCTGATTCTGTAATAATTTTTTTTTTTTTTTGATACCAGGGGTTGAACTCAGGACCTTGTGCTTGCAAGGCAAGTGGCCGAACCAGTGAACTAAATCCCCGGCCCTCTATAATAATTCTTGATTCAAAGTTTATGGAACCCCTGGCACATATTGGAACATTATGAAATTAAATACAGTTAATTGCTTCTGTGTATTTGGTTTTTTTGTTGAGGGGATGGAATGATACCATTTATTAAAGCTTTGAAATTATCCCTGGCCCAGAGATTCTAAGGCTGAGCACATAGTTTTTACCAAAAGCACAATTTTGAGAAAGAATCTATAAAGATAATACAAGCATTTTGTGTTAGTGTCTTTATAGCATAAAATTAATTCTTCTTATAGTTGTGTACTATATTTAGTAAGGCAGGGCTATGAGAAATAGACTACAAAAAATAGACTACAAATAAATGCTTTATACACATTTTTGGAAAAGAATAAGTTCACTTATCTAATTAATGCTAGATATATTTGTGGCCTCAAAATTAGTTTATTGGGCTTTTTCTGCATGTATAAAGAAATAGTCATAAATAGTATTTGTTACTTTATTTGTTAAAAAAATGAATATAATTTACCTGGAAAACAATTAAACCTGGACCACATTAAGCATCTAAATCTTTAAAATACATGCTGCTACTTTGAATTCTACCGCAGTTTTTCCCAGGGGAGAGTTAGATACAAGTTTAAAGCTGGTAAATGTCCCAACCATTGGTAAAGCTTTAGATTTGTACAAGGGTCTAACTAGATTTGATGGCTGGCTCTTGGAGGTTATAAATGTTTATGCTAAAATATACAGGACCTAAATTAGAAGTCAGCTTTTGCAAATTTAACATCAGAGTTGCACATTGGAAACAGTTTTAGAGACTGAAAGCTATTTTCTAGAGTGTGCCTGCCGAGTAGCAGTTAACAAGACCTACCAGTTTTACAGTACTGTAGCTTCATTTTATTTTCTCTCAGAAGTACATTTGTTACTTATAATATGCTTGTCACTTGTTTTTGGGTTTTTGGGGGGTTTTTTGGTACTAGGGATTGAACTCGGGTCCTTGCACCTGCGAGGCAGGTGACAGGAACCACTGAGCTAAATCCCCAGTCCGCTTGTCACTTGTTTTGTTGCTTAATCACATGCAGTACCAAACATAGTGCTGAGATTTACATGGCCTTTAATGACTTTTCCTCAGAATTATAAATCATACTATCAAGAATCAGCAGTGATTTTTATATGACTCAGAATGGGCCCTTGTATTTGGAGTAGAGCTTAATTTTTACTTTTTAAAAAATGATTATAACTGAGTGCCCACAGTGTAATTTTGGAGTTACGCTGTTGTTTTTAGTTTTAGTATATAATTTTTTTTCATTAAGTTTATTGGTACGTTTCAGATATACAATACAGTAACATTCATCGTTAGGATCTTGTACCTTTACAAGATGTATCTTGGTTCTTATTTTTCCCCCATTCACCATTCACCCCCTCCACCCTTCCCTATTTACAAAGACTTTATTTCCTTTTTTTCCTTTTTCCGTATTTTTTCTTTTTCCTTCTTTTCTTTTCCCTACCCCTCCCACTTCCCCTACTCCTTTAGCCCTTTTCTTCCTCTTTCACAATATCAATTACACATTTTGATCCTTATTTACACTTTTAGTTTTTCACACCAGACAAACTATTCGGTATTAACACATGTGTCCTATTTATTTCACTTACAAGTATGGCCTCAATGTGCATCCACTTAGCTATAAATGTCTCTAGTTTCTCATTCTTTTGGCTAAGTAGTACTCCGTTTTATAGCAAAACCATATCTTCTTTATCCAGTCTCCAGTTGATGGGCACTTGGGCTGGTTCCAAGTTTTGGCTGTTACAAACTGTGCCACTGTAAACATGGGTGAGCATATATCACTATGGTATGATTCTTTTCATTCTTTTGGAAAGATACCCAGCAGAGGAATAGCTAGGTCAAACAAGACTTCTAATCCTAGTTGTTTGAGGTATCTCCATATTGCTTTCCACAGTAGTTGCACCAGTTTACACTCCCACCAACTATGAAGAAGGGTTCCTTTCTCCTCACAACCCTGTCAGTATTTGTTATTGATTGATTTCTTGATAGCAGCCATTCTTACTGGAATGAGGTGGAAGCTCAGCGTTGTTTTCATCTGCATCTCTCAGATGACCAGTGATATTGAATTTTTTTCATGTGTTTATTTGCTGCTTTTACTTCTTTATCTGAGAAATGTCTGTTCATTTCAGATGCCCATTTTTGAATTGGGTCTTTATATTGGGGGGGATCTGATTTTTTTGAGTTCTTTATATATTCTAGATTGTAGACCTCTGTCTGAGGAACAGCTTGTAAAAAAAATTTCCCACATTGTAGGTTGTCTTTTAGCTCTGGTGGTGGTTTCTCTTGCAGTGCAGAAGCTTTTTAATGAGATGAGATCTCAGTTGTTGATTCTTTGTGCTAGGTCCTGTGCTACTGAGGTTTTTGTTCATAAAGTTTTTTCCTATGCCAATTTCTTCAAAAGTTCTACCTAATTTATCTTCCAGCAAGTTTAGTGTTTCTGTTTTAATATTTAGATCTTTAATCCACTTCAATTTTAGTTAAGTGCATGGTGAAAGATAGGGGTCTAGTTTTAATCTTTGGCAAGTTGAAATCCAATTTTTCCAACACCATTTATTAAAGAGGCTGTCTTTCCTCCAATGAGAGTAGTTGGCTCCTTTGTCAAAGATGAGGTAGCTGAGTATGTCTGGAGTTGTTTCTGTATCTTCTAGTCTATTACACTGAACCTCGGATTTTTTTCTTTGCCAGTACCATACTGTTTTTATCAGTGGCTTTGTAGTATAGTTTCAAGTTGGGGACTGTGATACCCCCTGTCATGTCTCTGTTGCCTAGAATTGCTTTTGATACTCTAGGCCTCTTCTGGTTCCAAATAAATTTTTGGATTGTTTTCTTTAGTTCTGTGAAATATACTGTTGAGATTTCAATCAGGATTGCATTGAATCTGTATAGCAGTTTTGGAAGTATGACCATTTTCACTATATTGTTCCTTCCTACCCAGAACAGGGGTTGTCTTTCCATTTTCTTGTATCCTCTTTGATCTCTTTTTTCAGAGTGCTTTAGTTTTCAATGTAGAGGTCTTTTGCTTCCTTTGTTAGATTGATTCCTAGATTTTTTATTATTTTGGATGGTATTGTGAAAGGAGTTGTTTCCCTAATTTCTCTCTCAGTGAGTCTGTTATTTGTGTACAAGGAGGCTATTGATTTTTGAGTGTTGACTTTGTATCCATCTACTCTACTGAATCTGTCAATTAAGAAGAAGTTAAACTGTCATTATTTGCTGACAATAAGATACTCTACATAGAAGACCCAAAAAACTCCGCCAAAAGACTTCTAGACTTAATTGACATTCCTATCTCTATTTTTTTTCTTTGTCTTCTCTAATTGCCATGGCTAATGTTTCCAAAACTATATTGAACAGGAGTGGTGATAGTGGGCATCCTTGTCTTGTTCCTGATTTTAGCATGAAAGTTTTCAGGTTTTGACCATTTAGTATGATGTTGGCTGTTGGTTTTTCATAGATAGCCTTTATCAAGTTGAGATAAAGACCCTCTATTCCAATTTTCTGCAGGGTTTTTATTGTAAATGGGTATTGAAATTTATCAAATGCTTTTTCTGCATCTATTGAGATGATCATATAGTTTTTGTCCTTGACTCTGTTAATATAGTGTATTACATTTATTGATTTGCGTATGTTGAACCATCCTTGTATCCCTGGGATAAATCTGACTTGGTCAGGATATGATCTTCTTGATGACCCTCTGTATTCTGTTTGCCAGTATCTTATTGAAAAATTTTGCATCTATGTTCACTAGGGAGATTGGCCTGTAGTTCTCTTTTTTGGTTGGATCTTTCCCTGTTTTTGGAATCAAAATAACACTTGCTTCCAGGAATGAATTTGAAAATACTGCTTCCCTTTCCATTTCATTGAAGAGTTTAAAGAGTAGTGGCAATAGTTCTTCTCTAAATGTCTTGTAGAATTCAGCAGTGAAGCCTTCAGGACCTGGGTTTTTCTTTGTTGATAAATTTTTAGTTACATTTTCTATTTCACTCATTCTAATTGGGGTGTTTAGAATTTTTAGATCTTCTTCATTCCACTTTGATAATTCATACATATCTAGAAATCTGTCCGTTTCTTCTGTGCTTTCATTTTATTAGAATACAGGTTCTCAAAGTAGATATTGATAATCCTCTGGATTTCCACTGGATCTGTTGTGACTTCACCTTTTTCATTCCTAATTGCATCGATTTGAGCCTTTTCTTTCCTTTTTTTGACAAGGTTGGCTAAGGGTTTATCGATTTTATTTATTCTTTCGAAAAACCGACTCTTCGATTCTTTGATTTTTTTGTATTGTTCTCTTTGTCTCCATTGCATTTATTTCTGCTCTGATCTTTATAATTTCCTCCCTTGAACAAGCTTTGGGTTTGTCTTGCTCTTCTTTTTCTAGGAGCTCAAGATTCAGCATTAGGTTGTTTATTTGAGATCACTGTTTTCCTAGTGTGGGCATTTACTGCTATTTGAATTTCCCTCGTAGAACTGCTTTCATTGTGTCCCATAGATTCCTGTATGTTGTACTGGCATTATCATTTAATTGCAAAAACTGTCCAGTTTCTTCTTTAATTTCCTCTGTGACCCATTGGTTGTTGAGGAAAGTGTTATTCAATTTCCATGTGTTTGTGAAGTTTTTGCAGTTTCTTATGCTGTTGATCTGCAGTTTAATTGCACTATGGTCTGATAATATATAGGGGATAACTTCAGTTCCTTTGTATTTACTTAAACATGTTCTATGAACTAGTACGTGGTCTGTTTTAGAGAATGACCCATGTGCAGCGGAAAAGAATGTATATTCTGATTTTGTGGGGGAACACTCTATACATGTCTATTAAGTCCATTTGTTCAAAAACTTGGTTCATTTCTAGTATTTCATTGTTGATTTTTTTGTCTAGATGATCTGTCTTTTGGTGGCAGTGGGGTATTGAGGTCCCCCACTACAATTGTATTAGTGCGTATTTGGTTGTTCATGTCCATTAATATTTGTTTTGTATAGTTGGGGGCATTCATATTTGGTGCATATATATTTATGATTGTCATCTCTTCCTCTTCGATTGTTCCCTTTACAAGGATGTAGTGTCCTTCTTTGTCTCTCTTAATTAGTTTTGGTTTGAATTTACTTTGTCTGTAAATAAGATAGCTACCCCTCCTTTTTTCCATGCAACAGGAACATCCTTTTACTTTCAGTCTGTGAGTTTCCATCCTTTTACTTTCAGTCTATGAGTTTCTTTTTGAACTAGGTGTATTTCTTCTATACAGCATACTGTTACATTTTGCTTCTTAATCCATTCTGCCACTCTGTTTCTTTTGATTGGTAAGTTGAGGTCATTAACTTTGATGGTTGTAACTGATGTATTGACTTTGCATTGTCATGTTATTTTCCTGTTGTTAGCTCTTTTTTACTTCCCCCCCCCCTTTTAATTTTTTGCCTTGCCTGATGGATTTGCTCTGTTGGGCTTCATGGAGTTGTGACCTTACTGTCTTTTTCTAGGATATTGTTTAGAGTTGTTTCGAGTGCTGGTTTGGTATTCATGAATTTTCTCAGGTGTTCTTTGTCATGGAAGTATCTTTATTTCCCCATTAATTTTGAAAAATTGTTTTGCAGGGTACATCAGTCTAACTTGAAGGTTGTTTTCTTTTAGGGCTTGAAATATCTCACTCCAGGTTACCCTTGACTTGAGGGTTTTGTGTTGAAAAGCCTGTTGTCATTCTGACTGCTTTCTTTTACATGTGATTGTTTCTTTTCTCCAACTGCTTGTAGTATTTTGTTCTTCTGTTGGGTTTCTGGAATCTTGATTTCTATATATCTACGTGTAGATATTTTGATCATGGCTGGAGTCCTGTATGCCTCACTCATCTGTATGTCAAATTCTTTTACTCTCTTTTGGAAATTTTCTGTCATTCTCTGAATAGTTTTTTATGTCATTTGTACTTTCTCCTGCTTTTTTTGGACTATCAGTCTTATATTATTCTTCCTTGCATCATCTAGGAGCTTTTGGGTTGATTTCTCATGGTCCTTACTAGTTTCAAGAGATCTCTGTTTTTGTGGTCACTGACCACCATCCTGTCTTCTATATCTGATATTCTGTCTTCAGATTGGCTCAGTCTGCTGTGTATACTTTCAGTAGAGTTTTTAATCTCCTGGATATCTGTTTGAATCTGTTTCATGGATTCCATTTCTTTCCTATGTTGGGTGTTCATGATTATCATTTCTTTCCTATGCTGGGCATTCATGGCCTCCATCATGGTCCTGAACTCATCTATTTTTTTATCTGTTTCTGTTCTCGAGTCTCTAATCATGTCTTTCATTCTGCTCACCATCTCTGTAGTTATCTGGGAAATTATTTTTGTTTTGAATTTTTCTAGAGCCTCATTCCTTTGTTTGGTTACTTCCTGTACTATCAGTTCAGGGTGTCCAGGTGGTTGATTATCAGACTTTTCCACCTCGTTTCCCCCAGAGTTTGCCTTCGGTGAGCTGGAAGTCTGGGTTTGTGCCTTGCTTAAATGTCTTCTCATTTCTATTTTCATTGTTGGTATTTTTGTTTTGGTTTAATTCCTGGGTTGATACTTCGATATTACTTATTGTAGGTATCTGTGTTGCTTGTATTTAGAACCCTTATGGAAGGATTGCTTCTCAGAGGTGTCTTTCAGATACAGCTGGTCCTAAGGTTTTGAATCTCTAATGAGCCTGGTGCAATCTCATTTTCATTATACCAGAAGGATAATGAATTAGATAGATCACAACACCTTAGCCCAAGTGATACAATCAGCAGTAACAATAGTATAAAGCATAGCTTAGAAAATAACAATTTGTGACATTATTAATCTATCACCTTTAACCGTATGAATTAAATCAAAATCGAGGACCAGCCCACAATATGTTTATAGTGAATAAACTCTTCAATATAGCAACTTTACCCTTTGGGATGGGGACTTAGAAGAAGTTGGGGAGGAGGGATAGATAGGTAGAAGGATAGGGAAAGATTAGAAGTAAGGCCAGAGGACACAGGAAGATCACTGAAACTCTAGGGAGCTGTTGAAGACAAGGAGAAAAGACAGAATGAAAGAACAAACACAAGAACAGAACAACCTATCAGCAATAGGGAAGGTAGCAACTGTTTTTACTTTCCTTTGAAACTTGTAACAATCCGGAGATGGAAAAAGAGAGAATAAAAGAAAAAGAAAGAAGAAATCTGAATTAGGGCAAGAACAGGAACAAAAAGGGAGATGAAGAACAATGTGCGACTCTTAGAGAATGAGAAAGTGAGAGAGAGAGAGAGAGAGAAAGAAAAGAGAAAAGAAAAAAGTTGAAAAGAATAGAAAAAAATAATTTAAAATTAAAAAAATTAATTTTGAAAATAAAAATACCTCCTTTAGGGTATGTCTCTGCTGTCACAATAGACAGTGTCAATGAGTCTCACCAAGCCAGCAGCAGACCCCTGAGATTCAGGCAGATTTCTGGCTGCAAGGCCCAAGATGAGCTCCCTAACCTCCTGCAGGGTTGAACTCTGCAAAGTTCTACTGCAGGTTCCCCCTGCCCTTCCCCTGAAGATAGTCCAGGTTCTGATGGAACATGGTGATCCCTCCAACTTACCACCTACAGTGGTCTGGTGTGCCTGTATTGCAGAGATTCTCTTCACTTTTCCAGTGGTCTTCAGTTTTCATCAAGGAGCCTGAGAAAGGCCCTCTTTCTGTTCACTTCTGCAGTTCAGGACAATGGCCGTTATGACCCCCTGTGCCTCTGCGGTGTGGATCCAGGTACAGGCGCAACTAGGAGGCCTGGAAGGGGGGTGGGGAGTGCGTGCTGTGGTGGTGCTGCAGGTGCCCTCGTGGCTCCGCTCCTCACCGTGTGCCCCTGGCTGGGAGGCCCTCAGGGTGGTGGTGTAGCCAGAGAGCTCCAGGCGTCTCTGCTCCTCACGGGTGCACCCTTGGCTGGGAGCTGCAATTATTAGTCAGAATTAAAAAGTAGATATCATATGACTGTATCCAAATTTAAATTAAGGAGAAATTTGGCTTATGTGGAGTATGCTAGCTAACTGGAGTTTTTTTTCCAGACCATTATTTGTTCAGTGTTGGTTTGGGGGATCTTTCTGAAACAAATCACATCCTCTGGCGTCTTGTTGGTACTTGGGATTTTTTTTAAGTTATATGGAAAAATGTTTAAGTGCTTTTCAGTTTTGTTTTGGTTGAGTTCTACTGTATTTGAATATTATTGTAGTTTTTTTTCCCTTGCATTGTTCTTCTTTGAATGGTTTTAATTTCTGTATGTCTGTGTATTTGATAATAAAATTATTTTTAAATTTAAAAAAAGTAGGTGTCAGTTCTCTGAAAACATAGGAATGTGTGTTAAGTAAGGAATGATTCTTTGTATAGTGTTTTGTTTGGTTAGGCACTTTTCTCCTCTTTCCTTATAGCATTTTTAAAATTTTGTTTTGTTTTGGTTTGTGTTTTTGAGACAGAGTCTCACTATGTAGTTCAGGCTGGCCTTGCACTCATTGTACAGTCCATGTGCATGATACACCTGCTTCACCCTCCCAAATGATAGGAATACAGTTGTGAGCCACCATGCCCAGCCTCCCTACAGCATTAAATCAACTGTTTTATTGGAAGGGATTGAAGGAAGTAGGAAGGAAGGAAGGAAATTCACAAAAAACAAACAAAAAAGATACTCCTTTTTTCATTCTCTGTTTTCTTTTTTTACCTCTCTTCAGCCCCTCTCTGATCTGGGGTGTAGTTTTTAAATTGTTAAAAGTTAAGTGAACAAGTGAAAGAGAATGGTCATTTCAGAGTACTGTAATGTATTCTGGAAAATCAAGTGCAGATATTTCACATAACAGGAAAAACAAAAGGAAAGTGTAAGACAGTGTCTATTTTAGGTTGGAGGAAACTGAATTTTTCCCCTTTGGTTGAAGCTGTAGGTATTAGATAAAAAAACAAGGACTGAGCCTTTTTTTTTCCCCTCTGACAAGCAAAGGGCGTATGACCTTGCTGACAGCCATCCTGCCACATCCCATCAGGATGAACTTGGATTAAAAGCCCCAGCATCTTCCTGTCCTCTCTGTGCATATTTCTTCAGCCACATGCTAGGCTGTGTTGGCTCCTGCAGCCATGACAGGAGCTGTGCCTCAGCCTTAAAGTGTGGCACCTCTCTTCTGCTGTGGGCAGCTTCAGGGTGTTACTGCTGCCTCTCTCAGTTGCTATTAAAAGCTATACCTGACAGGGTAAAGATGAAGGAGGCACCAAACCTACCACCTTCATCTTCCAAATCCCAAAACCCTCTGTGGGCCATGATCAACACAGAAGACACTCCTGGAAACTCCTGGCAGTTTGTGGGAATGGCAGAGCTGTCACTCAGGCAGCCACTTCTCCCACAGTTTGGCTGAGCTGTCACTGTGATGGCTGAGGCTGTTCTAGATGCCCCATGACCTCTCAGGGAGCTATTTGCCTTGGCCCCAGCAGGCTTGAAACACAGGGCTATCCCAGTAAGACTCTACCCTGCAACCTCCAGATAACCCTGCCAACTGTGATTTAGAAAGGCCCAAAACAAGTTCATGAAAAACAGCAGACTATGCATGTGTGAGTCTGCTCCTCCAGTATATAAGCACTGTTCTCTTACATTCCTTGGGTCAGTCTAGGAGAGCTTCTTACAGTGTGCTACCCTCTGTGCTGTAGCACAAGTCCCAATGAAAGCCTTACATGGTCACTTGTATTGTCTACTCATGATTTTTATCTCTGGTGCAGTAGGCTGAATAAGTTACACTAAGAAAGAATTGGTAACACTAGAGACTGTTAGCTCTGAAGAGTTGCAGAGAGCAGCAGAACAGTAAAGACTCAAAAGCAGTGGAGACCGGCTGAGACCAGTAGAAGAGCACCAAGGAAGTAGCAGAAGCTCCTGGAAGATCTCCAGAAAGCTGCCAAGGGAGGCCACAAGCCCTGAACAGCTAATAGCAGCAACTAGGAGCTGCCAAGAACTGTAATACAAAGAGTTGAGAGTCACTGGTAAGCTGCTTACATCAAGGGAATTGTACTACTCCAACTATATTTCTATCAGAATTGAGCACAAAGAACACTGACCCAATCGGCAACAGGTGGAGCCCTTTCTGCTCCTAACAGTCACATGACAGTCAAGGTCAACAAGTTTCAGAAACAGTTTGGCGCATGACAGGGAGTCACCTGCATTGGGAGCATTGAACCCTACATATGTATGCCTCTATATCTGCTAGCCTTTGTTCCAAGTATCTAAATGCTGGGAGAGAAAAGCAAATTTATTTACTCTTTGTCCTTTGGTTTTTGCCTAATGAGAGAAGTGAAACTCCACTCCTGTTGTCTCCCTTGGAAAACAATGGGCCTCATCAGTATTTCTTTTGGTTATTGAAGACTTCCTAGGAGGACTTGGGAAGTTTCAGGGGTTAAGGTCAGTTTCAGGGGTTATGTTTGCTAAATTAAGCATTTTAATTTTTTAATATTAAAGCTTTACTCCTTTAATACTTTCTTCTTCTGTAATTATGTCTCAGAAGCATAATAGAAATATCCTAGTTGACTACTTGATAGTGATATCAACTTAGGCAAGCTACTAAAGTTCCTTGTGGTTCATCCCCTTCAACCAGAAGATTGAAAGTATGAAAACTAAGTACAAACTGCAGCACATGCTACCTCCTAGCGGTTCAGTAAATGTTAGGTGTTGTTATAATTATTACATCTAATGTTTTGGTCAATCTATGAAAATTCTTGACACATCTTTGTTAATCCTTTACTATTAAATTAATAGTTATATTTGGAGCAAAAGTGAAATACTGTAATAGTTGCTTGTCCTCAGTGTCTCTCTGTGTGTGTTTAAAGAGGAGAAAAGTTCAGTATACTTACTGATCATAAAATTAGTTGCTGTGATAATTAAAATCACATTTAGATAGCAATGTGGAACCCATATGTAGCCATATGTATTCAAGGAAGTGGTAAGCTCCCCAGAGGTAGTGTAGAATTAATTACCGATTATAATAATTGCATTTAATTAAACATGATGTGTAATATATATAAATGTTGGGGTTCATTGATAAAAGTAATTCATACTTTTCATTTTATTATTTTGAAACTTAACTTGATATATTAAAAGAAAAATTTGTTGTCCATGATTAAAATCCTCTTATATAAGGGTTTTTTTGTATAATAGATTATCTTGAAAAGATACAGTTATTATACAATGTAGTGTGACAGCAAGACTGAATTTGTTTCATAGAGCTTTCAAAGGCACAATGCTCTTCTTAGCTAATGTTCCTTGCAAGATACCTTTGAAAAGCTGCAGCTATTTAACTGCTGTTTGTCAAGTTAGGGGTAGGCTGTTAGAGAATTCTTATTCGTTCATACTTGTAACAGTAAATTCACACTGCACAATTGGAACATCAACATTAAGATGAGATTCAGCTTAGACTCAGGATTTGAATTAAATTTGAGACCTGGGGGTCAGGGATTTAGCTCAGTGGTTCTGCCACCTGCCTCGCAAGCTCAGGGTCCCGAGTTCAATCCCCAGTACCAAAAAATAAAAAAAATAAATTTGAGACCTCGTTATTGCCTTAGTTTAGGATGTCAGAAACACCTCCTCTTTCCTGGTTTGTTTATTCAAGGACACTGACAACTTGATACTGTGCTGTGGTGGTTCTTAAGGTGTTGTCTCAGGACTCCAGTGTCAGCATCACCTGGGAACTTCTTATGTAATCAGAAATTACTGCAGACTTACGTAATCAGAAATTCTGAGCAAGGAGCATGGTGGTACATGCCTGTAATCCTAGCCCTCTGGGAAGGAGAGCAGTAGGATCACAAGTTTGAGCCCAGTGTGAGCAATTTAGCGACTTTGCAAGACCCTCCCTGAAAATAAATAAAAAGAGACTGAAGACCTAGCTCAGTGAAGACCCTGGTTCAATCTCCAGCATCCAAAAAACAAAAACCAGGCGGCCCGACAACAATCCACTGGACACCCCCCCACACACACACCTCTGTACAGCCACCTGGTTCCACACTACAAAGATGCAGAGGACACCGGACCACCAGATGACAGTACTGAGTCCTGCCGCTCTTGGCCCAGAGGTAGGGGCTTCTGAGCCGCCATCCCACTGCTTCTGGTCCAGACGAAGGGGGTTCCGGGCCACCATCCCTCTTGCTGCTCCTAGCCCAGAGGAAAGGGCTTTTGGGCCACCTTCTGTCCACCGCTCCTGGCCCAGAGGAAGGGCCTTCCAGGCCACCATCCCTCCCGCTGCTCCTGGCCCAGAGGTAGGGGCTTCTGAGCCGCCGTCCCACAGCTCCTGGCCCAGAGGAAGGGGCTTCCAGGCCACCATCCCTCCCACCACTCCCAGATCAGAGGTACGGGCTTCTGAGCTGCCGTCCCACTG
>NW_004624788.1:1133169-1156231 GCF_000247695.1 Heterocephalus glaber
TACAATGTACCAATAAAAGAATTTAACAAAAAAAAAAAGGAAAAAAAAAAACCTGTCCAGTTTCTTAGGTAAAATATGCTATTTATGTGCATGCAAAAACAATGAATTAATACTCAATAAATTTCAAGTTATCTCTTAATATTCAAATATTCATTATCTTGTCATTTTAAATTTAGTGTTTTTACATTTTTAAATATAACTTTGTGCTTTCATTTGATAAATCTTGGATATTTAGATAGTTTTAAGCATGTATGAGGATGTATGCTAATTCTCTTATTGTGCTTTTAATGAGTGTGGATTTGATTTTACTCTGTCCAGTAAAAATTCCCCTTGCAGCATAATACTGCATTCTCAAAAAAAAAAAAAAAAGAAAAAACAGAAACCTGTGTTGTTAACGGGCATCCCATGTGTTTCTCATGTATCTAAGCCTTCAGTATCATTGCTTTTTTATAATAATTGCCTTTTAGACTATTTGATGTCAATTTTAGTGAAAAATTGACAAACTTGAGGAAATATTGCATTATAGGCTATAAACCAAGATGCTCATTGCAAAGTTAATTTAAACTTTAGCACATTGTGTAGGTAAAACTAATTAGGTTAACTAATTTCTCTTCACACAAACCACAAATAAGTGTTTCAAGCCATTATCATGAAATATATATCAAATTTGACTTCTGGATTAGAATAACTGATAGCAATATTTTAACCATAAGCTATCAGGGAAGTGATTGAAAGTATTACATTTTCGTTTAGAACTATAGTTAAGATCAGTTCAGCCTTAGTTTTTTGTCACTTACCCCTGCCTTGTCCTACAACACCACAGCTGGTCTAAAGTATAGTAAAACTTTGCATTTCTGTCAACTTTGCATTTTCTGTTAACTTGTTCCACAAGACAAACATTTCTAATAAAATTTAACTTGATAAACAAGGAATGTCTTGCAATACAAGTAATACCTGAGGCTGAACTTCTCATTGTCACAACCGAGTCTGGTTCTCTCTAGTTCTCTCTCCCTGCCAGACTGTGAGTAATTATCTCCTAACAGCAAGAGGTTAAGGAAGAAATCTCATCTGCAGAGGAGAAGAAAAAGGCAGAGGAACCCTTCCTTTCAAACGAGATTAGGGAGATATGTAAAATATGGGAAACAGTGCAAAATTTTGTACCCAAGCACTACCCAAATAAGGGTAGTGCAAGTGATGAATCTGTTTAACCAACAATGCATTTCTGCAAAATCCTCAAAAGGAGGTGAAAGCAAGTGTCATTGGATAGGTTCCTTGTTAAAACTGCACAACAAGAAAAAGATTCCATTGAGCAGATAGTGATTCCCATTAGTAACAGTGAAAATCATCCTACCCAATAACCTTCCTCTCTGTGTCTCCCTCACACCAACCAAAGGTTTTCAAAGGTAAGTACAGGTTAATTTGTTTATTTATCTTTATATTTTTATTTTCTTTATTAGTTTGTATTATAGTATTATGGTCATTTTCTTTTGTTTTTCCATTAAGTTTATTGGTACATTTTAGGTATACAATACAGTTACATTCATCATTGGGATCTTGTACCTTTACATGATGTATCTTGGTTCTTATTTTTTCCCTATTCCCCTGCCCTCCCTTCACCCTCTCCATCCTTCCCTATTTACAAAGACTTTGTTTCCATTTTTTTCCTTTTCTCATATTTTTTTTTCGTCTTTCCTTTCCCCTACCCCTCCCACTTCCCCTACTCCTTTAGACGTTTTCTTCCTATTTCACAGTATGAATTATACATTTTGATCCTTATTTACACTTTTAGTTTTTCACACCAGAGAAACTATCTGGTATTTACACATGTTGTAGTCATTTTCATATGAATATTTTGGGGTTGTGGAACAATCATGCATATTTATTATTTTGTTTGGGGATATTCACTTTGACATACAAATGCTTTGGATTATAAGCATGTTTCCTGACCAAATTATGCTTGTAAACTGACATTTTACTGTATTTCATTTTCCTCAAGTTTGAATGTCTTTTCTTCACCTTCTGGTGAAAAGATTCTCTTCCTGTACATGGGAACACCACTTCACCCCACACGCTCCCTTGGCCTGCTCATTTTTTAGCTTGTAGCATAATACTACTTTCTTGAAGAAAACTTCTCATACCTTCTCTGTTCCTGTATGCTATTCTACTTCCTCTTTTTAACATCACACCATCAGAGAAATAATTGCTTGTGTTTTGTTCTTCGTGACCTGATATGTTCTAAGCTTTACAAGTCAAAGATTCTCCCTAGTTACTATAGTATCTGGCATGTATGTGTCAGGCATTCAGTATATACCTATGAATTAAATAAATGGTTTTTACATTTTTTTCCTTACTTTATGTGTTTGGAGAGTAAAATTCTTTTTAACACAACATTCCAAAAAACTCTTCTTACATGTGCCTCAGGTACACCTGTTTTGAAAAAGAATAGACAACTGAAATGATGTTTTATATCAGTGTGTACAACTCAGCATTTGAAATTCTATGTTAAAGTATTAGAGTGTGAGAGAACTTTTTTAAGTCTGAGAATGGATTTTATGAATCTTGTAATAAACTCTGGAGAAAACCATATGATCCATTGCTTCCAGCTCTCAGGGGAGACCACACTGGCTAGAGACACTCAATCTACCTGACCTAGTTCCAGTGAGTGAAGGAATCTTGCATCTGTCTAAGCATGGTGCCTGGTATACTGCAAGTGGTAAATAAATGTGAATTGCTTTCCTTTCTTCTTAAGCTTTCAGAAGCAGATATCATACCATTTCCATAAGAAATGGCCATGAGAACATTTGAAATTGAGATCAGTACTTTAGCAAGGAAAGTGCTCAAACATAATCTAAACTTCAGTGTCTAAAGTTTATTAGATGTTAAGCAGTATTTTCCAAGTTAAATTTCATAATGTGGGTTTCATTTTATCGTGTTTAGAAAACAGAGTTACAGTTTCAATGGAAACATTTTTAATAAGCTCAGGGAATAATATTTTAGACATTAAAAAACAACACAAAATAAACTACATCTAAGTATGTACTGGTGGTGTGAACATGATGCACCTCTAAGGGTAAAAAGCTTGTACCTAGGTGGTATTTTGGGTGGACAGTGGATTCTTTGGGGCTCTGGGAGGCTGGGGTGCATGAGGGTGTGCATTTTGTAAGACCCTGGTTCTGTCCTTTTTCTGTACTTCCTGACTTATGATATGAATGGTTTGCTCTCTGTATTCATCTGTCATTGATGTGTGTGGCACCCTCACCAGAGGCCCAAAGCAGTGAGGCTTCCTAATCTTAGAGTGGAACCTCCAGAACTATGAACAAGGAAAAAAAAAAAGAACTTTTCTCTGTATAAAGTTAATTGCCTCAGGTATTTCATTGTAGCTAATACAATGTACTACCCAAACTGACAAGACAATTTCACCAACCCCTCATTATGTTAATTAAAATTGATCTAAAGATACTTATTGTATATATTATGATTGATAATTTTTTTAAAATCTTCCATAAGGATTTGACATTCAGTCCTAGAATGAAATAACTAGCCTGTTTCTGTTATACCATAAATTTATTGTGTGTATGTGTTTAAAACCGGAAATATTCTTAGTTAAGCAAGAAACAAAGTAGAACCAGGAAATCCAAATATGCATATTTATCCAATATGATTGGCAAAGATTAAAAAGATAAAACTCAGCTTGTCAAAGATGTGGAAATATGGGCAGAGTGGATGAAACGGTAAATTGTCACAGAATTTTT
Source organism: Heterocephalus glaber (assembly GCF_000247695.1). The sequence goes on from NW_004624788.1 coordinate 1,136,922, forward strand.
AACTGACAGTTGATGAGTATGTATCTTGATAACTCTGATTATGACAGAAATATACCTAAAGATATTTGTCCACTGCTGGTCATTCAATATTTTAAACAATTAGAGCTTAGTAAGATTAATGATGGTAAATCTGCTTAACAGATGAATAAGTAGCTATTCAAATGTTGATACAGATATAAAATGGACATGAAAATAATTACTATGTTAAAGTGGTTATACAGACATATATTACTTAAGCAAAGGAAAAAACAACAGGTTATTTCCAGACCACTTCTCTCTCCCTCTTATCTGCATTTTCTAAAGTTTTCTTTTTGAATACTTACTGTTACTACTACATTTTACCCCAAGAAAAGGGAACCTATTAAAATAGCATTAGGTTCTATCCTATGCTGTTAAATGAAAAGAATTGGATTTAAGTAAGGTTTTTCATGTAAAATTTATCTTAGTAATATCTACAGAAGAACATACTGGTGTTACTTGGTACTGCCATCCTGCTAAATTAAACTTTACGGTTTTGTTATATAATCCTAAATTTCCCAGAGAGTTAAAGAATTTGCCTCATGTCTTGGATGCCTTTATGAATGCATGAAACAGGAAACTGCCCCGGTAGGTGTAATTTGAGGGACGCTAAAAGGAAACTACCTGTTTTAAGTAAACCTGGGAGTCTCCCTGCCCTTCAAACTCTCACTCCTTCCTCATCCTTGCTACAGGGCCTAAGATGGAACCATTAAAAATATATTCTTTTTGTTAAACATTTTCCTCGCCTTTTTTTTTTTTAGTAAAAACATTACCGAGAGGTGATATGTCAAATCACTGTCCCCCATTTTAGTTTATCAGCTTAATCTACTCTGTAATAGATTAAATTTTTATAGAGAGCAACTCACATGAAGGACTTGAGGGAATAGAAGTACCGACATCTCTGACCAGTACATCAGGAAAGATAGAGGAAGAATTTTTTCTCCATTTTGCTTTTCTCTGTGTTATGTGAAAATTATTTACCAGCCAGGCATGGTGGTTCATGTTTGTTGTACTTCCAGCTCTTGGGAGGCTGAGGCAGGGATCGCCATGAGTTTGAGGCCCTCCCTGGGTTACATAGTGAATTCAAGGGCAGCCTGAACTAAATAGTGAGACCCTATCTCAAAAAAAAATATTTTTTTTACCAAATAGACAATAGAAAACATTATTTGGATAGCAGATTTCCAAAACATAATTTTAATAGCAGCTTTCCAAATGATGAATGTCATGCTAGGTACAAGTTTCATTAGTAATTATGTTTAGTATCTCTTGCCATCTGGTTTAGATTAGGCTTAAGCAAATTTGGAAATCAAATATCTGCAATGACATTGATCACCTACTCCAATATCTAAAATATTTCCCTCTCTCTTGCCTTTTAAAACATGTTGAAAGACATTTTTGTGATGCTGATGACTGCTCTGGTCACCATTTTGCACTTGGTGGGGCTCTCTTTTTTTCCTTACATCTGTGTATTTCTTTGTGCTCCGTGATGTAATTGTTTTCTTGACCTCCTCTTTGACTCCTGACTTGGTTACTCTTCAGTTCCCTAACTAGACATTCACCAAAGTTCAGCTAGTGCCCTTTTGTTCTTCTTTTCATACATTCTTCTCTTTGATGATGGATTTTACTATACCAATTTAAACAGTTACTTCTAAAGTTTGGCTCAACTCTTTGTCTCCATGTTTGTTTCTCTCCATCCAAGTCTCTTACAAAATGTTGCTTCTTTTTTTTTTTTTTGTATCAGGGATCGAACTCAGGCTTTTGGTCTTGCCAGGCAGGCAGCAGAACCACTGAGCTAAATCCCCAGCCCCAGAATGTTGCTTCTTAAGGATACCTCACTACTGGATTTGATATGCTCAAAATTGAAATAGTTTCCCTCCAAAAAGCTCTTTTTTTTCTTCTCTATACATCATGAAGTTCTAGTTATTACATCTCATTCCCTAAGATCTTTTTTTTTTAAACTGTGCCCATTTCTCATACCTTCTGAATTAACTTAAACACAAACTATTTTGAATTCTTCCTTCAAAGTTGAGATCCACTCACCCCTTTCTTACCAGCCACACTGGCATCAGCTTTGTTCAGGTACCCAATCAAATGTTTGCTTCTTAATTGATGTTGCTGGCTAATCTTTTTAAAACTTCACCACTAGCTCAGCCTTTCTAAAAACACATTTCCCCCAGTCTTTTCCATCTTACCTCTTTTTATAAAACCAAGTTTGTTTGTTTGTTTTAACTTTTATGTCCTGTTATTACTTCTGTGCCAGCAGTGGTATAATATATCTCCTAGATTTTGGTACTTAATCATACTCTACCTTGTACTTAACTATTTCAGGGAGTTGCTGGTATTGCCTCTTAAGTTTCCAGTACCTGTTGAATTGAATAACACTTTTTATTTCTCTTTTTAAGTAATTGTGTGCAGTAGTATAAAACTTTTGAGTTTGTATGTGATTTTCCACAAACTTCTAATTCAGAAGTTCTCTACCATTATTATGGTCAATAAATAACTTCTTGGATTTTTTGTTAACTCTGGATCCAAACCCCAAGAAATCTAATTTAGCATGAGTCTAAAAACAGTCTTTCAGCAACACTGCTGAGATGCACTTTTCATAGAATCCATTAGTCTAACATCTACATGTGGCACAGTTTTAATAACACAGTTATCACATGTGGTTGTGTATTTCTTTCGGATGTTTATGTAAGTTGTAGCAAAAATTATCAAGCCAAGTTTCAGAAAATGCTACAACTTCTTAGATGGCTTAGAAATGCCACAGACAACTGAATTTTTCCACAGATTTATAAACTGCCAGGAATTCAATTACGGTGTTAGCTATTTTACCTACCAGGGTAGTGTAGTAGGAAAGAATCCTTTAAATTACTTCTGCTGTCAAAAGCAGCAGTGTAAAAATAAATAACAAATTTACATTGTGTTTACATGAGGAAGTGAAACATTTAAAAGTATCTCCTTTTAATGATCTAAACAAAGGATGCTTCTGTTTCCTATTGTAACTAAACTGCCAAATTGACATTTTGGAAGTTATTTAAGAATTAATATATTCTCCCAAGATTAGATTTTTTTCCTTTTGTAAGATTCCTTTATGAACTCTTTCAATATAGTCTGTGTTCTTCCAACCTTTTTTTTTCGCTTTTCTATATGCTTTTCAACATAAACATCTAATGTATGTTTTTGAAATAAAATTTGTACAAAATTGTATGAGGATATAATATAATCATCTAAGAGAAATTGTGGATCTTAATAATTATTTACTTAATATCCCTATACATAAGTTTAAACATGTTTCAAAGTTTTAGATGAAATAATGCTGATTTGTATGTTATAGAGGTTGATTTTTGGAGTGTCATGTCCTGTTGTGTTGTGTTGTGGTACTGGGGGTTGAGCCCAGAGAACTATATTGGCAACAAATAAAGCAGAAGGATTTTTCTATTATTACCAATTTATGTAAGTCAGTTAAGTCATTTGTATTTTTTAGGTTCTTTTGGTAGTGGTCACAGTCTTGTTTCAGGTTGAAGTCTCAAAACAAACTCTCTCCTACCTACCAACCTTTATTAGCAAGATGACACAGCAATAATAAGGGAACCTTGTTTGATAAGCCAGTAAATCCCCCGCTTTGTCCTTCTTAAACATACTCTGATAAATACCAAAACAGGAAATTTAACGTTCTTTTAATAGGATCAGCCTCCTTTCTGGTGTCATATATCATCAGTTTTCTACTCATTTGGAGTGTGTGCTGTCGTCTGGATATCAACCCCCCCCCAAAGTGCATATATTAAAATCTGTTGCCCAGTGCAGTTGTAATAAGTGGGGCTTTTAGGAGGTGATTGGGTTATGAGGGCTGAGCTCTCGTGATGGCGTTGGTCCCCTTTAAAGAGGTCTAAGGGAGCTTGTGTGCTCCTTCCAGTGAGTACACATAGATAGCATCATGTATGAAGAATGGGCCCTCACTCGACACTGAACCTGCTGGTAATTTCTGTTGTTTATAACCTAGTCTAAGGCATTTAGTTACAACACCACAAATGGACTAAAAACAGATGTTTGTTGCAAAAACAAGACGCAAGACTTTCATGATCTTGAGTACAGTTCAAAAAGTGTTAAGTTGTTGGCCTTATCGGATAATCCTGCTCCTTTCATGCAAAGGTGCTGAAGCATGTATGATCTTTCTGGCCAATACTTTAAATATTCTTTATTTCCTCAATATAATTTGTTCGTAATGTTGCTCGTGCTTATAGATGAACTTTCTATGGAAATGTAGATCAAGAGATTAGATGCAGGTGGAGATGTTGGATTCATTTGCCTCGAGTTAAAATCCTGATTAGCTTTGGCATGCTATCCAGCCCTTCCTGGAATACTAATTTCTGATTAGGTCCTCTAAATGCTTACTTGCACACAGAGGTACATCGTACTGTCTGTATCAGTTTTTTTTTTAATTGCAAATCTTATGTGTCAGTGGGTTGAAATTAAATCAAGGAGACTAACATCTACTGCTACATTATGGAGTGGGATGGTGTAGGAAGACATTGTTTGTCCTAGGTAATGTTTTTTGAATCTTTTAGTTACATGTGTATATGTCATTGGATAATGATGTAAGATGTATATCTTTCTGTGGGGTGTGGAAAAAATATTTGAAATCAGTATTTTAAAGTTAATTACACATGACACACAATCATAAATTTAGTCATCCTAGGATTATAATGGATTGGAATTTATGACTTACAGAGTCACTTGAGTAAATAAAATTTAGCCTTTTCTATATATATGAAATTATTCTTGTACAGAGTTGTCAGGCAGAGATAGTAACAAAATGTTTTGTTGAAAAGTAGATTATCAAGCTAGACATTCATTCTGTCATACTCTGGAGGTGTTAAGTATCAGTGTTATGAAAGCTTTTTCATATTATTGTATAGACACTTCAGATCTCCAGAACAACAGCAGAGAGCTGTGATGTGATGATTACAGCAGTAATGATTCTGAGTGCTAGATTTAGCAGTATTTAAGTCATGCTGTTAACTTTGCAAATGATACGTAAATGTGGTTAAAATACCTTTGGCAGCAAGGATGTTAGATTAAGGAAAGATCTTAACACCTGTTTAGTCTTTCCTATTTTTTTTCCCAAATGTTACTTTTCTAATTAACTTGTAATAACTTCCTACCTTTATGGTCTGGCTGTGTAGATGCTTCTAATACAAAGAGTAGGTTGCCATTCCTTCATCTTCAGAATGTACTTTTTTGTTTTTCTGCCTGAACAGTGGTGGGTTGTCAACATGTGACAAACTTTCTTATAGAAAAGATCTCCTTTGGGTCCAGCACAGCACTTCTAGAGTAGAAGCCACTCAGGACTTGAAATAATGTAGAGAAATGCTTCATCAAAATCAATGGGGAAGGCTTTAGTAAGTTGTGAGTGTGGCTTGAAATTTTGCGTTTTATTTTATAGTTGTCCTACAGAGGTTATTCCCACTTGCCTGATGTGCACGGTCTTGAAAGAACACAAACTAGATTGGGAGTGCTGTGGGAGCAGAACATGATCCTTTCTCTTAGCATCATGGCATTTGTGCCTCCCGTACCTTCTGTCAGATGTTAAGTGCTAAGTAACTATTTGTTAAATGAATGAATGAATGAATGAATGAATCATTGATTTCACTGAAATTCGCTTCTCTTGAGGCACTTGCTAAGCTGATTTGAACTGCATGGTACAACATGCAGTAGGAAGGCTCTCTCTCATCTCTCACTTGCTCAGGCCTAGCACTTTTTCCTCTCTCCTCAATTAAGAAATTTCAAAATCAGCAGACTTAAATTGGTACCTATAGAATGCCTCCTATTGGAGGGCTAGTAAGTCTGGGCATATAAATATGTAGAAGAAAACAATGTTTTAGGCATTTAGATGGAGGCAGATGCTTAAGGGAGTCTGTCATGAAAAATGAGAACACATAGTCCTCATCTACTAGAGAGCTTACAATTTTATAACCTGGATTACCATTATTTGTTTCAATTATCTGTATTTGTAAGTTATTTGAGGGCAGGATATGTGGATCCATTCATATCTGTAACCTTCATAGCACCTGACATAGTGGGAACCCAGTAAATGCCTAATGAAGGCAGAAATAGATCACTTTTCCATCCAAGAAACTCTTTAAATATTTACCAGTCTCTTTAATAAAAGAAATGAGCTAGACAGCTTATAGGAGGTCCTTCCTATCTCAAGTATTATGGTCCTGTAATGTGAAAAATAATTTTAATTGACAGCCCCAAGATCTGAGTAACATCATGTTCTTGAGGTTTACATATAATTTAAAATTCACACTCAACTCTTCTATGTAGGTGTTGGAAATGAAGCTTAAAGTAACTAGAAGCAGTGGAAAATAAGTCAGGAGACAAGCACTTCTAATTAGCAGTACCAAATAATTTGTCATTGACTATTCCTTGTATCTGTATTACAAGGAACAAATGTTGTTCATAGTTCTAACTTCAATGCAGGATTTTGGTCTTTGCAGTGTTTTTCACTGTGTACATCGGAACCACTTGTAAAGACAGACATTGAGTTGAATCATGATGTATCTGTTGATAACATATGCACTTCAAAATTTAGTTTATGTCCTGTTTCTTTGAGGAAACCTTCTTGCTATTCAACTTCTCTCCAGAAAAGGACTGACCTGTACATGTTTCTTTCAGTCCTTGTAGATAGGCCCACAAAACCTGGAACTAGATGTATCCTAGTCAGAGATAATTTGGGGAAGATGAACTATTTTGGATACATTACAAAAAAAGATCATATGGATCATGTAGAAGAGGTATCATCTTTATTCCTGTTGCTTTAAAATGCTTAAAGTAAAATAAATAAATATATAAAATGCTTAAAGTGAAAGTTGTTAAGAAGCAAGGTTTAACTTTAGTACAGTATTAGGGAAAACTTTTCTATTTGAAATCTTCAAAAGGGACATAGTCTACTGGGTGCATAAGCATGTAGGGACTTTTATATTGGGTGTTTCTCTGTTATTGTCCAAGCTGCTGATTGACCTGATAATCCCTGATTCTTGAGGACAGGAGAAAATAGCTTAGTGTGTAGCTTATGGTAGGCACAAACTCTTACCATAATTAGGTTATATTGTAGCTGGTATCTATTATAGTGTAGCATTATTTGACTTAGGAGACAAGCCTTATGTTTATCTAAAAGACAAAACAACAGACACAAATCCAGGGGACCAAATTTGGCTTTTCCAAGTAAAGGCATAGTCAGTGAATGAGAGAAATGGCTGTATATTGTGGTAGCATGAAACTTATTTATAGTGTTGGCCAAAGACTAAGAAATTTGTTGGTCAATGAGTCAAAACAATATTGGGCTGCCAATAAAAACTAATAGGCTTTTTTTGTGATGTTGAATGAATGACCTACTTTTAAAATTACAGATAATGTATGCATATTCCAAATCAAAGGAGACAAGTTTCAGTTGGTACTTGATACTGATCACACCATACCCTAGAGCATTAAGTTCTTTATGAGGTACTTTCAAAAAAGAGATAATTTTCTTAGACAAAAGAGCTACAGTGGAAAAGAGTGAGGGGTATAATGCTTATTCTAGATAGTATGGGCAGATGGGCTCTTTATAAGAAATGGTACTTGATTGGTGAAAAGCCAGGGGTGAGCTACAGCAGAATATCCTATCTGAAAGAAGGTTGTATTCAGCCCACTGCTCTGATGCAGCTCACTGCCACCAGTCCATTGTTGCCAGAAGTATTTTTCAAAAGAAGTCAAGAATCCATGCTTCTTTATAAAATTTTAAAATACTGAGCAGGTAAACAAGCATATCTGAGGACTAAAAATTCTACTCTATCAGTTTGTTAACCTGTGAAAGTATGAAGTCTTCAGCCCTATGCAGACCAAAAAAAAAAAAAAAAAGCCATTCAGGGAACTCCCAAGAGCTGCTTCAGACACTTGTGTGTTATCAGGTGGAAAACTGATTTGACTTATTTCCCAGAAAGTAGAATAGGGACTAGTGAGTGAAAGCTGTAAGAGGGCAGATTTTTTTGCCCAAGGAAGTACTAACAGTAGATTAGAAGTAGAACAATGTAGACTGTTTGCTTAGAAATTCTGTTTCTAGAGGTGCTGTTCATTCGGATGGCAGGTGGGTGATGAGTTGCTGGAAGTGTCCAGTGATAGTCCTAGGCAGGATGACGTTTCAGGTGCCTTCCTGTCAAGATTCTGCAGTCATGAAGATCTGGTTTCCTATGGAACTGTTCTCCAGATCTTCACATTTATGTTCAATAAGTAAGTTAACTTTCTCCTGTATTTGGCAAGTTGGCACATTATTCTTCACTTGATCTTAGCCAAAAGGCCGAGAAGCGATATGGCACATTATTCTTAAAGGCTTGATTTTTCCGACTGTCCACTTATATAAGATTCATTGATCTTTACAGTAGTTCTTCTTTGAAATGTTCCTTTTATGTTAAGGAATCACACATTCATAATCAAAGCTTGAGAGTCTCTAAGGCTACAATGTTTTATTTTCCTAACTACATGTAGACCAGTTTGATAACTAAAGTCAGTTTGTTTGAGTTGTAACCCTGCAGCTGTTTTAGAGGTAAATAGCAGTGCAAAATGAAATGAACTTAAGAGTTTTTTAAAATTCTTACCTGGAATTACCTTGCATTTTCATTATTAACCTTAATAGTAAGGATCTGGAATTAGATCTCAGCTTTTTCATTTTTCTTTTCTCAGTATAAATAATCTTTTGTTAGTTAATATACGACTGTGTGTATTTTAATGGTTCACAACTGTTTAATCTCATATTAGGATGAGAGTTAATATATTTCCAGCCTAGATAAGAGCCCTTGGACTTTTTTGTTTTAACTTATAATGTGTTTAGTTACTTTATAACTTAGTATATAACTATACTAACTGTAATCTGTATAAAATGAACACAACCAGTGTATATGTTTATTTTCAATCAGATTTAATAGACATTAGGTGCTTAAAGTGTATGTCAAACTGGAATATAGGCAACTGACTTTTCAAAATATAAGACATCTTCATTGTAATACTTGTGAATATTACCAGTTAGAATATTGAAATCCATCCCACATCCCTTCCTGAATCTAAGATTACTAGTAAGAGAATCCAGTATTACCTGTGTATCAGAAGAGTAAAGATTTAGCTGGGAGGTACTGAAAACATTATCTCCATTTCCCTTCACCCACCCTGTACAATTCATGATCCTCAAGAAGGATCAGTCTGGTTTTTATTTAGTTGCTGGGTCTGTTAGTTGACCTCTTTAAATAGTAAGAAGAGACACTGGTGAGAAGTTTGAATGTTATAAGTGAAAGAATTTTTCTTTTCTTTTTGTGTTTTGTTTTGTTTTGTTTTGTTGGCCATACAGGGCATTAAGCCTGTGACCTTCCCACTGAACTATGTCCCCAGCCCTTTTAATTTGTTCATTTAATTTTGAGCCAAGTCTCGTTCAATCAATAAATTGCCCAGGCTGGGTACAGACTTGAGATCCTCCTGACTTAGTCTGAGACAATGAATATTTTAATGGGTTTCCCTTTAACTTTTGTTTATTGACTAATTTGGAAGGGTAGATAAACTCTGATAATTTTCCTTAGTTGGGAAGTTATTCTAACAGACTCTGTAGAAAATATTGAATTGCGTAAGACATACATCTTTAAGGAGCTTCTTTTCTATATTAAACCACAGAAGCAAAAGAAATAAAACAAAAACTACACATTTCATAGTACAGAATTAATGAAAAGATAACAGAGGCTTGCATTTATCACAGTAAGGTACAAATGATTTCCTAACTGAATTCATTTCCCTTCAGTCAGCCATTAAAAAAGTAATTGGCTGGGGTATTTACTCTCATGGGGTGCAGGTGTCCTTCCTAAATGGAGAGCCACATGTTAACTGACCTGAATACTTTTGATTTTCCTTTGTGTGCCTTAATTGATACTGAATTTGATGGCTTTTTTATTTGACATTTTAGAATAACATGTAGAAAATTTAATCCTACTGTTTGGATTAATGAGCATTCGTCTTAGAATCTTTTGCAAATTGTACTTTTAATGAAAGTTCCTCTGCTGCAGGGAAAATATTTAAGAATAAAAAACAAATTGAGCCAATATATTGTGCAAGAGATTCATAGTTAAGTATATCAAATGGCATCATTTTTATCTCAGCAGGAGCTAAGGTATTCTGGTAGGTATGGGATGTTAAAAAATGGAGAAGTGTTTGGAAGTATGATGGCTGGGAATTTTGTAAAATAATGCAGTTTGATTTATAATTTGTAGAATTTGTTTTACTCTGTCATTTGGGAGATGTACTAAGCCTGTAATAGTGAAATCTACCAGATATGGGGAAGGGATACTGAGTCATAATTGAACCCTGTTATGTTTCCACATCTAATTTTTGCTTTTCAAACCTTTATTCACTCCAGCAGTATTTATTGTTTGTGCCTTTCTGCAGGCACAGTGCTATCCTTAACTAGCTTTGGGGCCTGTGGGTTTGTGCCACACCTCATTTGCTCCAATGTATGGAAGCAGTTATACACTATGACCAAATGGGATTTGTCTGAATATGCAAGACTCATTCAGCATTCAAAAATCAATTAGTGTAATCCACCCCATCAACAACCGAAAGAAGAAAAATAACATGATTCTATTAAGCTATACTGAAATAGCATTTAACAAAATTCAACACCCTTTTGTGATTAAAAATTCAGCAAAGTAGAACTAGGGAGAAACTACCTCCTCTGGATTAAAAAATAAATTTAGAAAACCTATATCTAACATTTGTACTCAACGATGAAAGAATGAAGAGCTTGTTTTGTTGGAAAGTTAAAATGTTCACTTTTGTCACTTCCTTACAGCATTATTTTGTAATTCCCTACCTAATGCAATAAGGGAAGATAAGGAAATAAAGGGTATACTAATTGGGACAGAAGCATTTGGCAGAATTTTTTTTCCAAACTGCATTGGGTGACAAACATAACTGAGGCCATCTTTCCCACACAAACACAAACATGACCATCCTTTCCAAAATTGTAGAACAAATTAAATGCATGAATCAAAGTACCAGCAATAAAAAATGGAACTTAGCCAGGGATTTAGCTCAGTGGTGTCGCACCTGCCTCACAAGATCCTGAGTTTGATCCTGGATACCACAAAAAAAAAAAGTGGAACTTAAATTTAAAATAATACCATTTATACTACTCTAAAATATAAATATTTAGGGATATAATAGAAGGGTCACTAGTTCAAGCCCAGCCTGTACCACTTTGACTTACCAAGATCCTGTATCAAAATTTAAAAGGGCTGGGGATGTAGGTCCTGGGTTCAGTCCCCTCCTGTGCAGGGGTGTGGTGGGTATAGATTCTAGATGCAGACAGTGTAAGCTGGAATCTTCTCTCTCACCTAGCTGTGTAACCTAAAGCACATTACTTCACCTTACTCTCTATACCTTGTTCCTCATTTGTCTGGTGGTGACAGTAAGAATACCTCATAGGGTTGTTACAGGGATTAAATAAGCTTCATTCCTATGAAGTTTTTAGAACAGCATCTAGTTCACACTAAGCCCCTAATTTGGTGGTGGTGGTAATGTTTACTTCGTTCTATAGTTAATAGTTTACAAGCGTCTGTGAATATCAGAACCAAATAGAGAGTTTGTGAAATGCTGGATCCTACTGCCAGAGAATTAATTGAATGGCTATAGATTTGGCCAGTGCATGTTAACAGATGTATGGGTAATTCTGCTATAGGTACCCCAGAGACCTCACTTTGAAAAACTGCAGTCTTGAGTTGAGATAGTGGGAGATCTGCAATAGTAGAGTGAGCCAGCAGAAATGATCTCTTAGGAAAGTTAATCTACTTGGTATCTTTACAGAAAACTGGAAGTTGGAAATTTAAAAGTTTTGGGATGGGTGTTTGAGATTTGACAAAAGAAATTTTAGCAAGTCTTAGTGTAAAAAAAAAAACCACCCATGTTAGCCTATGTGACTAAAGAATGGTACCACTACAAGAACAAAGACCAGGAGAAAAGAAAGGTGAGTGTGTTTATGGAGGATTTGTTTACATATGTTCGAGGACCACTTCTGGGCCATGCCCAGTGGGTTGTTCAAAACTGTTTATCTGAAGGTTTGCCCTAGGGGAGAGCCAGATAAGCAGTAGGCTGCCTAAAAGTATGATTGTTACCAGCCACCCTTCTAGTTTCTCAGCTAAACTCACACAAGAATCTTCCATTTACAATGTCTGAAGTATAGACATTGAGATTGCAATGCTTGCAATTCTCTTATCATTATCTCTTTTCTTGTTTGTTTATGTTTACTGGCATTCTAAAACTTGGTGGCATAGTATGTTTATTTCCTTGGTTTTTTTCTTACTATTTATTAGAGAATCGCAGTTTTAGTTTTATTACCTTTCAAGGCTAAATTACAGTCCAAACTAATGTCTGTCCAATAAGTCTTTCTTACCTGGTTTTCACTATCATATTTTATCCTGAGCTTAACATTTATTATGATCCATGTTGTGCTCGCTTCGGCAGCACATATATTATGATCCATGTAGAGACTGTTCATTGAAATACTATTGTTCTGCCTTTTTCTCATGTTGCACATAGCAGGTAGGAGTTCTTGATGAGTTGTAGAAATGAGTAGATCCTGGCATGTCAATTTAATCTTTTAATGAGGAAATTTTATTTCAGTATTTTAACTTTTATATCCATATTTCATGAGATGTCAAATCTGTATATCCCACCTTAAGTGAGGATATACTTTTTCCCCCTCCAGATTATTGTTCCTTTTTTTGTCTTTGCTTTTGCCATCACAAATAAATCTTTTCTTCTATAAGAACAGAAAGAAAAATTTGATCATTAAAACTACAAAAATGATATTCATGTGTGAAAATCTTAATTTAAGGATGGGAAGAAAAAAACCCTTGAATGTAAAGTTTCTAAATCATCCAGTAAGTTTCTAACTGAATTTCAAATATTTAAAGATGTTCTGTTATAAAACAAGCATATTTTGTATCATATAAGCATTAAATCCATATTAGGTGTATTTGAAAAATATAATGAATATTTAAATTTTTAAAATACATTACAGTAAAAGACACATTGTCATTCATCTTGCTTACAATACTTCCACTTGCTTCAAACACACTTATCCATCCCATCGTTCTTACCACTTTCTGAAACAGTCTGGAAGTCCTCTTTCGTGTATATAGTTGTGCTATCATGGCTGCCTCAGTGGCCTGAATTGTTTCAAAGTGTTTACTTTTCATGATCATTTTGACTTTGGGGAAGAGCCAGAAGTTGCACAGTGCAATCTGGTGAATAAAGTAAATTAGGGCACAGCATAATTTTTTATAAGCCTGACTTTCTAATGGATGCCACTCAGCAGCATTTACCATATTTTTGATCACACTTCATAAAGACACTCATGAAAGAAGACTTACAGAACCATTCAGAAAGAAGCAAGAATGATGGGATAACTGTTCTAAATGAAGGGGAATGGTTTGAGAGGCATTAATGGCATTGCGCCTTTTATGCTAATAATTTATTTAAACATTTACCATATATTTTGATCATTCTTTATATAACCATTGGGAAGACTTTTCTAGAGCTTTGTGAATTCGAGGGTTTTATATTGCTAATAGGCCACTGATATATTTTTATATTTCATATATATGTACTATAAAAGCAATGTGCAAACAACTATACACACTTTTCTTTTACTGCCTTAATAGAATTGGGTTTTCTTTAAAGGTCCTTTTGAAAGAAAGTGGCCTGCACCTTTTTTTTTGTTGCTACCATCAACAACAATGAACATATGAACAAAGATAATAACAGTTCACTCCCTGATGTCATAGAAATTCTGGGGTCCTCACTGTCACTGTTGCCAATCAGTTGATAAACACAGACAAAGACTACATGTGTTCGTGGAAACCATCAAGTATTGAAATGATGCTGATCCTTGCCTATGTCTCTTGAGAACAATTTTTTGAATTTAGAGACATTTTCTCTTAGCCCAAGCATTTTAAGGGCCAGTGCATATTCAAGTTGGATAGGCTACTATTATTTAATATGAATTTCATAGCATGCCATCACTTCCTTTCCTTCCTCAACTTTTTCTCAACCTTATCCCCAGTCTTTCACTTAACTGTGTATTAGTGTCAGGTGTCTAAAGTACAGACACTGTAGTGGGTCAGGGAAAAACAAAGAGGAAAGTAATCAGTTTTTAATTGTTTAAACTTTTTTATTGTTTAACTATACAACCTTTTGATCAAACAAATTTGATTCAGAAATTCCAGAAAGATGCAAAATGTTGGTGATTTGGAGCGTGAATACAAAATCCTCCTCACTTATGACTTCCTCCACCTCTGAGTAAGAATACAGAAGAAGGTGGAGAGTTTCACATAACTTCTATGAGCACTGTTTGAAAATCATTGCTCTGCACTGAAGAGTCAAATACATAATTTGAGTTCCATGTAGAGGGAAGCTGGATTTCTTTACGACAATCTATGATACTTCATAACAGTAATCAGTAAATTTTGTTTCCAAGCTTAATATGTACCAGATATTAGAAAGTATAACAGATTTTAAAATTTGAATAATCAGACTTAGCTTACTATTAAAAATTTAACTCTAATTGTTTTTGAAGTACTGGGGATTAAACACAAGGTATTGTGCATATCAGGCAAGCATTCTACTGCTGAGCTATATTCCCAGTCCCACCTTACTTTTTTGTGTTGTTTTCCTGTTAAGATTGTTTCTTTTAAAAGATGTGGTCACCAATTTTTGTTGCATTTGGAATATAACATGAGTACAGTATACTATAATTACTGGGCATAGATTTTATTAATTTGTTTATTTTTAAAAATAAAAAGTCATAGTCTTCATAAATTATTCATTTACTTTATGGTTACACAAGTATTCACCACCCTTAGGTAACGTGGATAGATTTTAGTCATTAAAGATTCTCTGCTGTTTCTTAAGCTGTGGTTATGTATCAGCCATTAGTTTCCTTCATTTCTTAGATAATGTGTAATATTTAATAAGGCTATCATAAATTGCATAATGGGGTTTACAGATGCATCACCATTTCTATCATATCTGTAGATCTTTTTTAAAATAAAAAATAGAGCTTTGCAGTAAGAATAAAACAGTATAAGAACACTTGTTAGTATCTGAAAATCACTTTATTTGCCACTATATAGAAATATCTTTCTGTTCTCAATATCCATTTAAATTTCTAACAAGCTGGAGGTCTGGGGCTTGATTTCGGTTGTGTTATCATAAATTCTGACATCTGCAGAAATGCAATTATGTGATATTTAGTGAAAATAAAACCTCAGTATTTAGAGTTTAAAATTTAAAATATTTTCAATTAGAATATGGCCAATTTGGCCCACATACTATATAATACAAGCTGATAAATAATAATCAGAAGAGTGTGATGTAAGATTACTAAATAAACTTTCACAACTCATCAAATAAAATCACCTTTAATTCTGATAACTTTACTGAAAACCATATAGGCAAACCCTACTAATTATTAGCACATAGGAATGTACAATTTTCAATCTCAAATATTTAGATAAATATCCCACAGCTATATATAGAAATCAGTTTTTCAGTAAATTTGTATTTTCTATATTTTATCAAATATAGTAACTGTCAAAAGCAATGTCAAATTGTGAAATAGTATTAGTAGAGGGAAAAAAAGCAACAGATTACCATAATTTAGGATAAAAAGTTCTTTTTTAATTAATAATTTAAAACTATAGGCTGAAAAGCATCGTAAAATACAAATTACTGTTTATTTGTGTGAATATTGTTTATGTGTAAGTGGAAAATGAAAAGGAAAAGCGAAAAAGTATAAGGAATAGATAGTATAAGCATTTAAAACTATATTTCTAAAGATAATTATTTCATTAGAGTTCAAACAAATTTTTGTATCAGGTGATAGAGATTATTATGGATTTTTTAATATTTAGAAGTCTTTTATTATACAAATGCGTTCAGTTATACCTTGTTGTTGATAAAAGTATTACTGTCAATCTCTCCACAGCTCTGATATGTTCTTTGTCCCAACTAGTTCTTGAAAATAATGCTTGTAATTATTCTCTCCTAATTCAGTATTTTTTCTGAGTATTTCATATTCCAAGCTCATACTTTAAAAAGTACTTTCACTTTAGCACTATGGTGTATTTACATTGTGGGTTCATTTTCAGATAACGATAATATGCAGACTTTTTTCATCACTTTTTGTTTTTCAGTTGAAATTAATAGATGTTATAAACAGTCCTATTAAGAATAGACATTCTTTGGCATGCCAATAAACAGAGTCTTTATTATGATGCAGCTGAATGTATTAAACATTAGACCTGCAGCTTTTCGTGCCTTTAACAAGCATTCTATTCATATATGTGATAGGACGTTAATGGAAGCCAAAAATAAATATGAACTTTTGGTGAAAGAGATGTGCCAGATGTTCACTTATTTAACAAATAATTATAGAATGACTACACCTGTATGCCTGACACTCTCCAGGCTCCTGGGATACTGTAATGTACGATTGTCTTATTCTCATGAATGTATCTTCTCCCCTAGCTGAATTGCTTTATTATTAGTTTTTGTTTTATAAAGAGGTAGACTAATTGCCTGACAATAAAACAGATCAAAAGTTTATAGCATAAAAAACGAAAAAACATTCTGAAAGTGAGTTGATCATATCCTTTCATATGTGAAGCTGGAATTCTACTTAATATTCTTCTGGATAAATGATAATAGAGTTATTAAGGGTTTAAATGCCAATGAACGCTCTGAACATACATATGTCAACCATACATTTATATTTTTTTGAAAATAGTATGGCCTTGAATTAGTTGTTTGGAGTTTTGTTTTTTGAATGAACTGATGCATATTTGATGAGCTACTGACATTTTATTGTCTATAATTAACGAGAATGTTATACCTAAATGTTCAAAATATCATACAGTATTAGGAATCAAGAAAATAGGTTTTTCTTGTGACTTTTTCAAAAACACCAAGCCAAAGGCTGGGGATTTAGCTCAGTGGCTCTGCTGCCTGCCTCGCCAAGCACAAGGTCCTGAGTTGCATCCCCAGTACCAAAAAAAAAAAAAAATCAAGTTTGGGGTGATTTAATACTCCTAAGCTATTCAGCCCAAAGGAAAGACAGATTTAATGGAATGAGAGTAAATGAAAAATCTGACTTATCAGTAGGTTTCTTTTGTAAATTTATAACCCTTGAGAAAAGCTAACTAATAGAAGCCCATCATGTCTTACTTTTTTCTAAGATTTAACATATAGGAATAAATATTGATTAAGGTGGTAAAAATTTTAAGCTACCTTGCTTGTACAGAAAGCATTTGTGGAGGCGTGCTGCAGCTCCCAGCACGGAGGAGGCTTTCAGGTCAGCATGCCACGGCTCCCAGCCCAGAGAAACCTTCCGGGTAGGCGTGCTGCGGCTTCCAGCATGGAGGAGGCTTCCAGGTAGGCATGCTGTGCCTTCCAGCGTGGAGGAGGCTTCCGAGTCCGCATACCACAGCTCCCAGTCCAGAGGAGGCTTCTGGGTAGGCATGCTGCAGCTCCCAGCACAGAAGAAGCTCTGGGTAGGCATGCCACAGCTCCCAGTGCAGAGGAGGTAAGCCACGTGGGTGCCAGAAGCACCCCACCACCCCTGATGAAACGAGGAGAAATGTAAACAAGCCTCAGAACCAGATTTCCAGATTACCTATAGCACCCCCAAAGGGAAACAAGATCGAACACTGATACTCAATCACCTGGACTCGCTGAACTAGCAACGAAAGAGGATCTGGAAAAAATGAAATCTGAAATAATTTCTCACATAACACCAGAGATTGTGCCCATAGTGCAAGACATGATTAATAAATCTAGAGAGGACACAGATAAAAAAAATAGAGAAGCTGAGAAACATGATGGAATCCCAACATAGGAAACAAATGAAATCCATAAAACATATGCAAACAGATTTCCAGGAGATTAAAAACTCCATTGAAAGTCTATGCAGCAGAATGAGCCAGTGTGAGGACAGAGTTTCAGGTATAGAAAATAAGATTGCAGTTAGTGACCAGGAAAAGAAAAATTGCTTTAAAATTAATTGTAAGGAGCCACGAGAAATCAATCCAGCAGCTGCTAGACAATGCAAAGAAGAGTAACATAAAAGACTGATCGGAGTCAATGAAGAAACAAGAGAAAGTGCACATGACATAAAAAAAAATTGTTCACAGAAGTGATAGCAGAAAACTTTCCAAGCAGGGTTAAAGAGCTTGACATACAGATAAGTGCAGCATATAGGACTCCAACCAGCCTTGATCAAAAAAAAAAATCTACACATAGGCATATAATTGTTAAGATTCCAGAAACCAAACAGAAGAACAAAATTCTACAAGCAGTTAGAGAAAATAAATCACATAAAAGGAAAGCCCATCAGAATCACAGCAAACTTCTCAACACAAACCTTTAAGGCAAGAAGAGCATGGAGTGATGTATTTCAAGCCCTGAAGGAAAACAACATCCAATGCAGATTGATGTACCCTGCAAAACTATTTTTCAAAATTGGTGGAGAAATAAGATACTTTCATGACAAAGGCACCTTAGGAACTTCATTAATACCAAACCAGCACTCTAAAAAATTTTAGACAAAATCCTAGGAACAGACATTGAGGATCACAACCCCAGGAAGCCCAGCAGAATAAATCCAGGCATGGTAAGAAATTAAAACCAAAGGGGGAGAATCGAACAAAAAGAAACAGTCATGACAATGATAAGTCAATACGTATCTGTTATAACCATCAATGTTAATGGTCTCAATTCACCAATCAAAAGAAATAGACTGGCAGAATGGGTCAAAAAGCAGGATCCAACAGGATGTTGCATACAAGAAACACACTTAATTCAAAAAGAAACTCATAGACTGAAAGTTAAAGGATGGAAAACAATACTCCATGCAAAGGGAACCCAAAAAAAAGCAGAGTAGCTTTCCTTTTTGCAGACCAAATGGATTTCAAACCCACACTGATTAAGAGAGACAAAGAAGGACACTATATCCTTATAAAGGGAACAATCCAAGAGGAAGAGATGACAGTCATAAATATCTATGCACCAAATACTAGTGCACCCAACTATATAAAACAAATACTAACAGACATGAAAAGTCATATAAGCACTAATGCAATAGTAGTGGGGGACCTCACTACCCCGTTATCACATATAGATAGATCAACTAGACAGAAACCAAGCAATGAAATACTAGAACT
>NW_004624788.1:1159010-1180565 GCF_000247695.1 Heterocephalus glaber
ATGGAGATACCTCAAAGAACTAGGACTGGAAGTGCCATTTGAACCAGCTATTCCCCTGCTGGGTATCTTCCCTAGACCATTAAAAGGATCATACCACAGTGATACATGTGTGCCCATGTTCATAGCAGCACAATTTGTAATAGCCAAAACTTGTAAGCAGCCCAAATGCCCATCAACTGGAGACTGGATAGAGAAAATGTGGGGTTTTTAAAATAAAATGGAAGTACTACTCAGCCATCAAAAATGAGAAATTAGAGACATTTATTGCTAAATGGATGCACATTGAAGTGATACACTTAAGTGAAATAGATGAGACACGTGTAAATACCGAATAATTTCTGTGGTGTGAGAAACTGAAAGTGTAAATAGGACTAAAAGTTGTAATAGATAATGTGAAATAGGAAGAAAAGGGGCAAAGGGGAAGGAGAAGTGGGAGGGGTAGGGGAAAGGAAAGAAGGAATGGAATTAATATGAGAAAATGAAAAAAAGTAAACAAAGTCTTTGTAAATAGGGAGGGATGGAGGGGTTGAAGGGAGCACAGGGGAAGGGGGAAAAAATAAGAACCAAGAGAGTATGTAAAGGTGCTTATTTCCAATGATGAATGTCATTATATTGTACACCTAAAATGTACCAATAGAAGGATATACAAAAAAAAGCATTTGTGTATAAAGTGAATTCTCTCTATTATAACTGTTTGTAATATAGTGAAGCCCACTTGATTTGCACATACAAATGTAAAGATTTTCAGAAGTCTGAAGTTAATGTGCACTGTCTGAAGCTAATTCACTGAACACAGTACCACTGCTGTTTGAATAAAAGTTAATACTTTTGAGACCAGCTAATACACTTACCTATAGTGTATAAGCAGTAGGTGTTGTGCTTATTTTTATTACAAGTTTTATAATTATATATAATTTTCTTACATGTTAACAACAATGCACCTTGAGCTAGTGCATAAATATTTGTTGAATGTGGTAGCTGAAGAGCTGTTTTTAAACTATATTTTTAAAAAATCTCAGTATGGCATTCAGGAATGTAATGAATAGCATAACCTGTATCATGCTTAGTCTGAAACTTTTTAAATAATAAATAATATTTCAGTATAAAATAGAGTTGTGAGGAGAATAAACTTTGCATTCCCACAATGACACAGTTATGTATCAGTTATACCAAGAATCTAAAGTCAAAAAACGTTAAGTACTAAAAAGATATTCTAGGTTCTCGAGGTCTGCACCGTACCTGTCTACCATGTGTAGGGCCCTGGATTTGATCTCCACCACTGTAAAAACAAAAAGATCCTCTAGAATGATCCAGAGGGGTCTCTACTATATTGTTTTTCTCCTTTCCCACCTCATTTCTCTAAATTTTCATTTCCAAGTGAGTATATTTAAGATTCTATATAATTTCCCTCATCTCCAAATAAATATACAGACTTCTATAAATTAGGTAATTGCATAAAAATTGATAAAACATGAGGTTAATACCACTG
The DNA here is from genome assembly GCF_000247695.1 of Heterocephalus glaber. The sequence goes on from NW_004624788.1 coordinate 1,160,500, forward strand.
AGTTCAAGAAACATTGGTGCGTTGAGTATGTGTTTAAAGATGCATTTGAGATGTGAGAAGGAAAAAAATTGAAGGCAAGGAAATTTTCCCAGGGTAAAGCTTTATTAGTTCCATTTCTCTCCTTGCCTCTATCTAAAGCAACCAATTTTTAAACTTAAGAATAAAGTATTTGTACACTATATGTTATTTTATCAGTAAGGCTTTTATCATACAAATTAGTGGATCGTTTGTATATCCAGATTCATAGACTGAAAGCACTGTTCAACCAAATGCTTGGTATTTTGAAAGCAGTCTTGCTTTCATGTCTGCTTAAATTATTTGCCCAAAACTCATGTAAATTCTCCTTATAGTTTTTTTTGTGGTGACTAGAATTATTTCTAATAAAATAAGAAAGATGGCTTTTTAAACTAAATCTGGTCAGTCTTCCACTTATACTTCCCTACTGTTTTAAATTCTATTAATTAGTTTTTTATAGGTTTTAAATTAATAGTAATAGTTATGATATGGAAAGGTAATAGGATAAGGATGGTACTAGTAGAATCAACTGTGAGTCTAGTGGTAACACTGCTAGACACAGCACACAGCATAGTAACTGAGACACAATACTTAAAATAACCTGTAAAATTAATATTATTCATCTTAGTTTGCAGAATAAAAAGCCTGGGAATAAAAGTTAAACTTGAGATCTGATTCACATATTCAGTAGTTGACTATATTGATCAATTGCTCTTCACTGTTAGTGGAGAAAAAATTCCTACTATAGGTTTATAGCAATCACTGAATACAGAACATCTAATGAGATGGACAGCAGTTTATTAGTCATACATACTCACACAGCTCAGTCAAGGACACCACATACTCAAGAGTCTTACAGAGGCTGTGCTTGGGAACAGAGTGAAAAGCTCAAGGCAGAGTAGTAAGAAAGTGGGGTGGAGTTGTGGTGGCACATACCTGTAATCTTAGCACTCTGGGAGGCTGAGGCAGGAGGACTGAAATTCAAGCCAGCCTCAGCAGCTTAGCAAGACCTTGTCCCAAAAAAAGGGCTGGGGATGTAGGTCAGTGTGAAGGTCCTGAGTTCAGTTCCCAGTACTGCAAAAAAAAAAAAAATTGAAGAGGTAAGTAATGATGATCATTATTTCCCCTCACTCCCAGAGCAGATTGTGATTGATTTGTTAAAATAATTCCTCAAGCAGGGAACTGAAACCTGCTCCAGAATAAGCAGGAACTGCACCTCTGCCCTTTGATAAGTAGGGTTGTTTAGCTCGGATCCCTTTTCTACTGGGCTAAAAGTAAAAAGTGGAACTTACGGGTTATTCAGGTGCCTTGCCAGTTGTACCAATGTCAAGATGGCACATAATATCAAACCTTAATTTTTGAGGCATTATACTACACTGGCTAAACTGTCATCCCTAATTGTGGACTTAAGGACTCCAGTGCCCATAGTCATTCCAGTATTCCACTATTCCATGGTTATTTCTTCCTTTTGCTAGGATCACATTTTCACATTTTATTAGTAACAGCATTTTTCTTTCAGTGGGCATTTTTAGTCTTGTTTTCTTAACAATTCATACACTATAGCATCTATTGTATAAAAAACAAGAGCGCTGTCATTTGGAAGATAATTTGAGGGCTTTTGTCCTTTTAAAGGATATCAGAAGTTTTTTAAAATTTGCACTCACAGCCACGAACCTGACATGCCACAAGCTTATAATGCTCCTGTCTTTCCAGTTGCATCTTCTACATAATACCTTTTTATTTCTGCACACAGTTATACTCTCCCCATCTTTTATCTCAAATAGTAAATGCTTTCCAGAGTACTTTGCATAATACTGTGGGCTAGATGCTACAAAAATTAAAAAATATAAGGGGTAATTTCTGCCATTGAGACTCTTACTATGGAGAACAGAAATAAGAATTGCATAATACAGAAATTAATACAAAAAGAACCCTTATTCAGGCCCACAGGCCATCATGATCTGGGTTCTGCCTGTCTCTGCAGCCTTATCTTCTGCTACTTTTTCTCCCTTTTCACTCCCCTCCAGCCATATTGGCCTTCTTTCCAACTTCTCAAAATACTAGGTTTTTCCTTTCTTGGGGCCATTCTCTTTGCAGTTCACTAGGCCAAGAACATTCTTCTTTTCATATCTGGTTCTTTTTTTCCAAGTGTCGTCCAGGTGTTAACATATAAGTAGAATCTTCCTCGACCGTGCTACCTTAAACTGACCCTTTGTCTGGCCCATGCATGTTTCATATGCCAATCACGTAACTGACCTGTGTTACTTTGCTAAGATAGTTAATTTCCCTGTGAGACTGTTTGCTAATCTGTAAAACAGGAATATCTTAATAGTTACATGTAGAGTGCTTATTAGGTACATATTATAAGAGTTACATGTATTAATACATATAAAATACTAATTATAAGAGTCTCTTGCATATAATGAGCACTCAGTTAACACAAGCAGTTTCCAGTCACCATCTTCATCACTAAGAGTAAAAGAAGTAGTATAAATCAAAAGTGCTATAGGAGTTCAGAAAGTAAAGAAACACTTGAGGTCCAAAATCACTATGAAGGACAGAAATGAACATACTGTTTCTGTATAGTCTTGCTTGTTTTCTTCATTCAGACTCTCTTCCTCCTTTGGATTTCTACGGCCTGTTGGCTCTTGTCTCATGACAGTGACTTTCATTTTCCTTGTATCATAAATTGTGTGTATGTTGTCACCAAAGGAATGGTCCTGCATCTTTGCCTTCTGGAAGAACTGTGCCTTCATTCTGGACAACTGACCACTTATTTGATCTGTGTAAGAAAAACCCAGATGCTATGAAATTGACAAGTTTAAAGCACTCTCTGACTCCAGATATCAGTTACTGGAAATGGTCAAGTTGGAACTCTCAGGAATAGACTATTAATTCAGTTTTAAATTGGCTGTATAGTCAGTTTAATTTAGAAGACATTTTAAGAGCACCATTTTTCCCTGTCTCTGAGCTAAGATTATGGGAACACAAATATTAATCAATACAGATTACCTAAAACAGCCGACCCCAATCCCCCTGGGCCACAGACCAATTGTGGTCATGTCTTTTTAGGAACCAGGGCACACACTAGGAAGTGAGCAGCAGGTAAACCAGTTAAGCTTCCTCTGTATTTACAGCCTCTCCTCATCACTCACCTTACTGGCTAAGTTCCACCTCCCATCAGTTTACAAGCTTTATTAAATTCTCATAGAAGAATGAACGCTACTGTGAACTGTGCATGTGAAGGATCTAGGTTGCACACTCCTTTAAATAATCCAAAACCATCCCATCCCCCACTCCAACCACCACCCCACCACCCCCACCCCCGTTCCCCCAACCCACATCTTTGGAAAATTTAGGGATTTTCTTCCATAAAACTGGTTCCTTATGCCAAAAAGTTTGGAGACTGCTGCCCTAAAGCAGTTTAGCTTGAATCTAGTGAGACTTAAAAGAGAGTAGAGAGAAGCAAGAAAGGTATTCTGGGGCCGGGGATTTAGCTCAGTGGTTCCACCACCTGCCTCACAAGCACAAGGACCCAAGTTCGATCCCCAGTACCAAAAGAACACAAGTAAAAGTACAAAATTTAGAAGGCTCAGGAATTAAGGTTGTCTAGAAAAAAGATTTTCTCACTTGAGGAGGAGTAAGTAAAGTTGAAGTGAAGGAGCCCCAAATGTGGAGAATTTAGCGCTTACAGGCACACCCAACCTGTGGCCCATGGGTTAGATATGCCTGGCTTGCCTGGACTATATTGAATGAAGAGGACTTGTCTTGGGATGCATATAAGATATGTAATATAATGTATACAGTGACAAAAATTCTTTTTAAAAAATACTTTTTATTATAACAGGTGTGTCCAACCTGTAGTTCGTAGGTTGGACATGTCTACATGATGGTTAGGAGCCTGTGGAAAATTTGAACAAAAGATAGGGAGAAATAGTACTCAAAATTAGACCTTTCTTTTTTTTTACTTTTCTGTGGTGTAATAAATTCTTTGAATCTAAGATTGAAACAATTTGAATTAAAAGGGACAAAGGTTCTCAAATTATGTTCCAGACACTTCTTAGTTGAACAATTTTGAGCTTTTAATATTAGTTAGTATTGAGCAGGGATTTAGCTCAGTGGTGCCACCACCTGCCTCACAACCAAAGGTCTCGAGTTCAATCCTCAGTACCAAAATAAATATATACACACACACACACACACACACACACACACATTAGTATTAAGTAAATTTTTAAGCATTGTGACAGGCAGTTGGTAACAGGAAAGCATTCAGCATTTAGTCATGTATTCTTTGAGTGATAATGGTTTAAAATTTTCTGTTATATTTTATGCATCATGAACTTAATATCATCTTGAAATAATTATTAAATTGGATATTTTCTCATATGGCCCAACCCACATACATATGCAGAAGAGAAGTTCATAAATTGAAACATTTGGTTTCAGATGTACTCTGAATGAAACCATAAAAGAATTAGAATGTAAGTAGCTCATGATTGTCAGGTTTACCACCATAACTACAAATTTTATAATAATCATATGTCAGTGTTCTTGTAAGGGTAGTTTGTACACATATTTGAATATTCACCACAGTACATATTGGTTAACTGTTGTCTTTATGTTTCAAAAGATATGAATGTTATTAGATATATTCTCCAAATAATTGAGTGGTAGATTACCAGTACAGTAATCTAAGATTACAGAATTTAGAATAGGAACTCAAGTTACATATCAAGGACTGATTAGACCCTCAACCTTTTTCGGGGAATGATGAGGAATAAAAAGAAAGAAACAGACAATTTTCACAGTATAAAGGGGGAACCAGGAGGAGACCTGCCTCTAGCTGACAGACTCAAAACTCCATGGTTGGTCCGCTATTATTAGACAGTGAGAGTGAATGGGTTGGTCAGAAGAAACATTTTCTGGTTTTTTAACATTGAGTTTATGGTGATTTGCTTTTAACATGATTTTTTGGAAAATTTAATATTTACCATACATAGAGTACTCTGAATATCATGAGACTGTCCCCTCATGCATATTCCTCAGGTACACCTTAGAAGGAAACCATGTAAGTGAACTCCTTTCTGTTACTGGGCCAATTCCAAGAAACCAAGTACTAGAAGAGTACAGGGTTTATGTCAGGAGTTACTGCCAAACCATGAGGTGGCCTTCCACTCCAGGTCTAAATCATGAAACTATGCTGGGAATTCTCATAGATGAATATTTCTTTATTATTTGAGACAGGGTCTCAATATGTAGTTCAGTTCAGGCTGGCCTCAAACTCATGATGATTCTCCTGCCTCTGCGTCCCAAGTGCTGGGATTACAGGTGTGCACCACCACACCCAGCATAGATGAATATTTCAATTAAGTTAGATCTGAGAAATGGAATTTGAAGAGGGGAGGTGTTTCTTTGTTTGTGGTTTGTTGGTGCTGAGATTGAAGCCAGGACTTTGGCCCTTGAGCTGCAGTTCCTGACCTTTTTAATGTTTGAAATAGGGTCTCGCTAAGTCACTAAATTGTCTAGGCTGAACTTGAACTTGAAATCTTCCTGCGTCAGCCTCCGAGAGTACTAGTCAATTTTAAGTGAGCCCTAGTGAGAGCTAGCCGCTTAAAGCCTCTAGAACCCCATGAGATTGAGACAGTATCTCAGAAGACCTTGAATGAATTATGTACCCTGTTAGGGCCTAGTATTATTATACACAGTAGTCTCCAGCCTATTTTAACCCTCCTCTCAAAGGGTTTAAAACCCTCTTTCAGTGACATTAGCTTTTGAAAATGGAAAGGTAAATTTTTACTTTTTTGTGTTTAAGTAGATTTAACAGCTTCAGCCAAAATGCATTGTATTTCCCACCATGTCTCCCAGTTATAACTAAAGTACCATAGCAGTCTCGGTGATTAGCTCATTTTGTGTTTAACCCATACAGTTTGAACATCCATGGCTGTGAAACCTGTGATATCAACAGTTTGTCTGAATAAGTTACCAGTGGCACCAGAGAAGCTGTATTTATTAATTCTAGATAGTCTTTTTTAAAATAAATGCCTAATAAGACATGACACATTGGCCTATTTTATCTCCCTGTTAACATTTCCACTTCAGAGTCCATAAACAGACCCAAATTCATACTGTGTGAACAAATCTTTGAGCACCAGAGAGAAAATTGTGTTTCTTTATAGAAAGGAAGTAGTCAGAGATTATGCCAGACAAGTAATCTGTCAATGCTTTGAAATACAGAGCTGTTAGGTAAGGATATACAGTATATATTTTTTTTTTAAAAAAGTCAACCCGAATATTTTGGTCTAATTTTACACTGCTTAGAAATTTCACTTTTAGAAGAATATTTTGAAAATTTGAAATTATCATGAAGTTCTGAGTTACTGTTTTGCTAGAATTTAAGAAAAGAAAAAAAAAAGTGTCCTGAAAGGATTTCCTGCCAGTTCATCCTCACAAGTTTTTTTTCCTGTTCTTCCTTGCTCTTGCTCTTGTTGACTTTCATCAGGATAGGTGGATATTTAAATCCTGAGAGACTGATTTATTATTAGGCAGGTGAGTAGTCTGCTGAAGCAAGCACAGGAAATTTGAAACACCTAGAAACTATTTTTAAAATCCCTTGCCACGGATGTTTTCGTTAATATTTGAGAGAAAGGTCTGTCTGTAAAAGTGCTGGGGGGTTTATGCTAAATTTCAAACCCCTGAAGTCTTAACCTGGTGTGTCAATGGCCATTTTGAAGCATCACATGAAGACTAATACCCACTGTGGTGTTGGCAAGCAGCTGTTGTCAAGTGAATTGGAATTTTTGGAATACTAGCCATCTACCTGATAATGGATCCAAGAATTGAGATTGGAAAGCTTGGTATGTGAAGGCTATGGCACCACCTTGAGTAGGGCTCCAGTGGCTCTATTATTGTTATTTCAAGGAAGACCAGGTTTCATTAGAGAAACCCACTTTGATGTGATGTTCATGTAGCTGGAGCAGGCCCCTAACATTTCTGATAGGTAGTATCGATTCTGTATTGTTTTGGAGTTACATTGTACTCAAAATCAAGGTTTAATTGTATAACACTGGAAATATTATGAGCTAAAGATGTTAAATATATCCTGGTTTTAATTGCTAAAAGCAGTGACAGAAAATAAAACTCTCCACTTGGGACCTCTGAAACATGTTTACTATTGTAGTGACACGTTCAAGAACATTTCTTTTATTTAATTACTTTAAGAATAAACATTGCTGGGCTAGGGATTTAGCTCAGTGGTTTCGCCCCCATTCTTCATATGATTTTAGTCCCTGACTTTTACTTTTCTAATTACAACTTTGGACTTAAATGTGACCTGTATAATGCATACTACACAAATAAAACCTGTCTAGGAATAAAAGAATATGGATACATTTAAAAAAGACTGAGGGTATTGCTATACTGATTACTAACAATAGGACTAGGAATATTAACTGAAACAGACAGGAAATTGGGGTGAAAATCAAGCATAACTTTTATTTCTTGGTATTGGTCTAAATAAAGAAGTTGTTTGTTTGTTTGTTTGGTGCTAGGGATTGAAGCCAGGACCTTGCACTTGCCAGGCAGGTGCAGCACCACTGAGCTGTACAACCCCAGCCCTCAATAAAAGTTGTAATGAATTGAAGAGCAACAAAATAATTGTAAACTTTATTTTAAAAATCAAACCCTGTAACTAATGGATTTTTAGAATTAATTTTCCCCACGTGTGCTTTACTTAGGACTCTGAGCTTTCTTGGGTTTTTTTCTTTCATTTTTGTTTTTGTATTTTTTCTACAAACTTTCCTTACAAAAGTTTGTTTTGTGAGCCTTTTAAAATTTTGGATATCTAAAGCTCTTTTTAATCCAAAAGCAATCTTCTGAAGGTAGAATTCCTTAGCATACTAATTTAGCAAGCCAAATCATCCTCTTCTTAGTCTGTATCCATTACTGATTTGTTCTCCAGAGAGGGTCAGATGAAAGGTTCTTGTCACTGATTACTGATTCTTACACTCTTGCATAGTTCTGCCTAGGACTACCCCTTAGAAGAATGGGGTTTAAAAATACTTCCTCCACTTCTTTGTGTATTATTTAATATTCTCTACTAATACATTATATTAATATCATAGGATCAAATGAAATTTAGTAATTAAAAAAGCACCAATTCATTAAGTGTAAATTACCTGTGGGCTCTGCTAAAACTCCCTCACAACAACGGTAGTACTGTCCACTTTCCCACCTACCTCTAGCCACTCCACAGTCTTCCTTTATGGCCATTATTCTTCTTGGAGCCATTAATGGAACAAGGGATAGTTCCTTCTCTCTTTCTATTATTTCCCTCTCTGAATGGTGTCATCTCTGCCTGTGGTTTCACTTAGTAGTACCTTTGAGCTCCAGGGGAATAACCCCTTAGATAGGCACCACAGACCACTAAGTCTGTCTCAGCCTAGCTTACCCCCAAAAAAGAGCCTGAAGCAGAGATTTGGAATAAAATCCAAAAAAATAGAGCACGATAAAAGAAGAAGGTAGTGTGGTGGGGGGAAAGCCAGTACAGTACAGTGATAAAACTATCAAGTTGTCTGCTATTGTTCAGTCTTATAGGATTGCCCCTGAGAAATCATATAAACTGTCTTAAGACAATGTTACAAGAGAGAAAGGAGGAAGAATTTTGCCCCTAGTTTCTGTCTCTCATTGGCCAAAGATTCATCTTACAGTGTGTAACTCCTCCATACCCTTACATAATTCATGGAGTATTGTGCAAGAGGAAATGTAGAATAGGGTTAACATAAATGCAGTAGAATAAGAGGCAACATCTGAGGCAGTAAACTATAAGACTATGTGAAATTGGTGCTGGTGAGATAGTTGGAATTAGACACAAATGAGATCAAGAAGATCTGAAGTGATTCATTACCACCCTGATCCATTCATGTCCTACATTATCCTTAGCTTACATATCACAAGATGGGGCCTGTGTTTTTGTAAGAGTAAGATGTTCTCATTTCTTCCCTGATCTCAGAGGTAAAAGTACAGTCAATAACTAAGTCTCCTTCAGGAGGGATCTTTGCCATAATCTCTGAAAGATTTAAAGAGAGTTAAAGAAACAAATTGCTGCCCTTTCTACTGCACCTGATTCCAAGGCCATTATTAAAATTCAACATCTCTTTCTATCATCCATTCTAGATTTCATTCACCAGAGGCTAGATTATGCCAATTTGAATTGCTTACCTCCTGAGGTAAAATCTGAATTGTAGCCCTCAATTATCTGAGCCCTTACCTTGCTCTTGTTGAGCCATAATTGTTGATGTTTTCTATTTGAATGTGAGGAGACCAAAGTATCTAGGCAGTAGTCAGAGCTTCAGGTTCAGTAACTCTTAAATGCCCAGTAAAAATCACTCCTCAACCCTAGCTGAGGGTCAGGACCTCTAAGTAGTAGAGACTAAAGTTTCATGGATGAGAAACACAAATTTTTAACGCTACTTTCATCCTTTAGTTCCTGGACTCAGGTATTTGGCTATTGGTTACACACACCATATATCACCACCATATGTCAGCCATTGCATATGTATATATATATCTCATGCACTGGAGGCACTGGAGGGCATTGCCTCAACTCTGTAGGGAGTTGTCTTCATAGTGTCACTTCAACTAATTTTTTTAAGTAGATCATTCTGCTATTGGGGCAACTATTTATTTGTGCACGGAATATATGTTAAAACTAAGGGATTAAAGTTGATATGTACATTGTCATATTCCCTTAGTTATAAAATGGATCCCCTGGCATAAGACAGTGTAGGTATGAAGCCATGTTGATGGAGAAGTTATTTTTAAGCCCTGGGATGGTAGTGGTAACAAAGGTATTGGGAACTGGAAACCAAATCCATGTCCAGAGCAAGTATTCTATAAAGACAGATCATTGCCACCACATTGCCACCTACACCAAATGTAATCAGCCTTATCAACCTTACATCCAGTAATGTACTAGTCTTCCTTTGTAAAAGTGCTGTATCGATGGCTTGGTATTAATCAGTCTCCATTGCTGCCTTAGGCAGTTAACAATAGCTTTTTCAACACTGGTGAAAGAAAACATTTTGGCTATTCTATTATAGGTCCATTGTGTCAGCTCTGTGGTGGCCTAGGTGGAAGTCTGGCCTACAGTGAGGAAATGAGTCATCATAAACACCTCATTGTTGACATTAGACAACACATGTTAATGTTTTGGAACATGCTTTCTAATGGGCATTGTTCAATGTAAGATGCAAAAATGCACCTAATTTTTGCCCAGTCTACCTTTCCCAGAGTTTCTTACCACATCATCTTTCATTGTTGTAGGCTTCTAATGAAGCAGCCTAGAAGTCAGGGTCTAGACTGTAGCTAAGGCTTTTTCTTCTTTTGAAGTGGATAACCAAGTATTCTGTTCCAGTTGTTCATCTGTCCTCCTGCGTAAGACTGCAATGCAGTAAAGGTCCATTATAGCTAATTCTGAATTCCTTTTTCTCTCTTACTTGGTCATGAAAGAAAAAAGCATTGGTGATATGGGAGTCTGGGTTTCCTCCAAATATAGTTCACTCATTTCTTCTGAATCTGCTGTGCCTAATCCCAAATCTGCCATTTTGATCATAGAGTAGACTGGTTTTGTGTCCATTTAACCTTGACTCAATGTATCAGAGGGCAAGCAATCCTTCAACTGCCTAGAAAGGAGGACAGCGAGGGCTAGAGGAAAAAAGACAGTAGAGACTTGCATAATTTCAAAGTATATGGGGTCAGTGAGGTCAGTGCCTCAGAGCAGGCAAAGACAAAAGACACTCCGAGCTTGCTACTATTTATTGGGTTCATAGGGACCATCAGATGACTCAGAGGATGGCAATAATCCTAAATTGACAAGGATCTTATAAGCAGAGAAAGTATCAGATGTCTCAGAGGGCTGTAATAATCCTATGAGATGAGCAAAAACACATTCACAGTAGTAGGTGGGATGAGTTACGCTGTTAAGGAATTTGTCCCTCCCCAGGAGAATCCTTTCTCCTTTTGTATTACTACTGGATTCTTAAAGAACCAGGGTGTCTTCCCCTGATATAAGCTTGCCCTTGAGCATCATAGCGTCATGGGACCCGGAGGCAGAATGGAGTTCTGTTTCAGCAAGCCATAACTGGCCCATAGGCCAGAAGACTAGGCCTCAGACAGCCCTGATCATAATTTGTGAAATAACTTTTCCCCAAAATTATGTAGCATGGCCCCCCACATCAGTGACTATTTAAAAGTCACAGTCATTTGTTGACTCATAGGCATGTAGACTTGGGCCCTGTAATATCTGATGACTACTTTTTGTTTGTTTTGTTTTTCTTTACTTTTTTTTTTTTAACAGAAAGTTGTTCTTTACCACAGAACCCCAGCACTCGGTATTTTCAGTGCCCTCTCAGTGCTTGCCAGAGACTCCACAGCATCATTATCCATAAAACTAGGTCTTGAGCCATCAGATCCACTCACCACAGATGCACTGTACCCTGGACATGCTAAGAGTCTCCCTGTTCTTCTGAGTCTCTGAAAAATGGGTCAAAATAGTATTATAAAGTAAGGAATATGTAGCCTCCACAACCCACCCAGAAATCTACCTTTTTCTGTGTCGTAGATGTTGAGGGAAACTTTGTCTTTACCTGAGAAAATGTTCTCAGCATGCCCCAGAGCCTTGAACCTCCTTAAAACCCCAAGCAGTGTGCCATACTCCTTAATTTTAACAAAGTGTCTGGTGTGTATATTTTACTAGACTGTCTATAAGGTACCACTTCTTATCAAATTCAGTTAGTATGCTCTTGTCAGTAGAGTGGAATATGATGATGATCCAGGATGACTTAAATTTTGAAGATCAGGGTTATTGATATTATTCCAAGGCAAAGTATTATTCTGTTCCCTGCCATAGTGAAGGTTACTTGCTTTTGATTCTCCTCATGGTTAGGGACTGAAAATAAAGCATTACCAGTCATTCTTTTGTAATACCATATCTAGCATGACAGCTGGTGTTAGAGCTTCTACCAGTTTCAAATTATAGTAATCCATTAGCAATTTTTTTCCTATAGGATCATGAAAACTATAGAAAAGGTGGGCTGGGGATTTAGCTCAGTGGCACCATGTGTGTCTCGCAAGAACAAGGTCCTGAGTTCGATCCCTAGTACAAAAAAAAAAGAGAGAGGAGAGAGAGAAAGAAAGAAAAAAAGAAAGAGAGAGAGAGAAAGCAAGCAAGCAAGCTAGCTAGCTAGCTATGGAAAAGGTTATGAAAATTTTACCACCCCTGCATCTTTGTCTTTAAAAGTGGTACCTATCTCTGCAATTCTTCCCAGTACTGTATATGCATTATTGCTTTGATTTATTATCTTGATCTAGGATAGAGTAGTGGGAGAAACTTCCAGGGGCCTATATTCTGCCTTTTTTAGAAAAAGGACACCTATACCCCATGTCTGAGCTAGTGCGAGGGTTTCCCAAATATACACTTGAAGACTGGGGAAATAACGTAGATCCATTGCACCTGACAGAGAAATTTGGACCAAAACTTCATTAATCACTTGGCCTCCATAAACCTGAACTCTCACCAGAGAAGCATGATGGCAGTTCCAGTGCCTCATTATTGCTATAGGTTGGTATCCCATTGTAGCAGTCCTCAAAAATGTCTGAGTTTTTCCCTTCACTGGTACACAGGTAATACCTGCAAAGTTTTTTGCTCTCTCTTGCCTTACATAGGCCATTTCCTGTCTGATCTATTTCTTCCTCCCACTTCCTTAGGTGCACAGGCACCTCAGTGTTAGTGTAGTAGTCCTTAAAAAGTTTAGATTTTCCTGTTTCTCAGTGCACAGTTACCCATGCCAGAGAAGCTCTCTGGTTTTACCCAGGCTTTTACCTCTGTCTGACACATTTCTTCCTCCTCATTCCTTACTTCCCTGTCTTGGTATAATCAGTTATATGTTGTTGTACTATGTGGTTTTTTTTTTCTTTTTGGGCACTACTTAATGTAGTTTTAATTAATTTTCTGCATTTAATTAATGCCAGTCTCTACATAAGATTCTCAGGATAGTTTATTAACTAACTGTTTTGTGTATCTCTCTATCCCTAATGTAATGCCTAAGTCATATATTAGGTGATTAGTAACCATTTAAGGAATGAATGGTTAGATAATGAAGTGAAAAAGAAGCATTTTGCTCAATCAGGAGCCCTGTCTCTGTATTTCACTAATTCTAAGAAATCTATACTTTCTGCATTTTAACATTTCTGATATCAATCACTGGGTCAACTGCCTGTTGTGAGTTAGTTATTACTACTTGTACATGCACAAAAAGCTTACAAAGGAAATGTCAGCAGCTTGTAAGAAAATTTCAGGGGCAGTAATGGAGCAGCACTTAATACTTTATCACACAAAGGACAATATTTTATGGGGAAACAGCCATCTCTGAGCTAAAAAGATTCAAAAGAGTTGGACTCTGTGAAAAAATTTTAGTCCTTTTTGCTCACATAATCCTATTTTTCATGCTCAGAACTGATCAGTATTACCAAATGTCACTGTTATACTTATCAAGCGATCTCTTAAAAAGTATAAAATCATTTTTATGTGATAAATCACTACATTATAATTTAACTGGGCAAGTTTTGTTTTAATAATTCATAAAAATTGTGCATTTTATTTTGTAGTCTGTGTAATATGGCGTTCTACAGTTGTCTTCAAAGGTTTTGTTAACATATATGGACTTCTGTGTGAATTAGAAAAACACATTCCTATCTCCAGGCAAAAACAGCCGTGTAATTATATATAAGGCAAGGTAACCAAGAGCACAAACTAGATTTCTGCCTCTCTTTACCACATTACTTTGAGTATGGGAACCAGTGCTACCACTTAGAGCAGTTTCAGCTATCCTTAAGGTAACTTACATTTTATAAAGAATAATTTGGGGCAGAGGGTGTAGCTCAGTAGTAGTGTGCTTGCTTAGCATGCATAAGGCTTTGGATCCAATTTTTAGCGTACTACAACTCCCCAAAAAGGTAATTTTATCTTAGAATTTGCAGCATACCATTACTTGTATGTATAGCTTTTGACATTGCCTTCCTGTCCTGGAATGATCTCACTTGGCAGAAAGGTTATAAAAAAGTTTTGACTGTGTAACAAAATGACTGTCAAATCAGTGTTAAGATGAGTAAGTTTCTATTTTAAAAAGTCATTCTTAATCTAACACATTTTTTTTCTAATAGATAAGCCTAATTATTGTAAAGCAATTTTTAATCTGTAGATATCAAGGTGTTTCTGGGTAGACAGGAAATCTAGCATAATTTAATTTTGAGTAAGTATATCCAGTCATTGACCTCAGAATTTTTAAGAATGAACCTCTGGCCATGAAGCATGATGTTTAAGGTAAACGCTTGTTTTTATGTCTTTGGCAATGTTTTTGTTTAGCCTTATACCCTGGAACTACTTTTCACATCTGATGATGTCAGAAAAATTAAAATTTGCAACCTTACTTTGACCAATAGCAGTAAGCTTAACTTACCCATATAATGGGGATTTTAATTCCAATCAGGAGTAGTCTACTAAATTAATATTTTCTTGTGTGAGATCTAACAAAGATTTGGATAGGAACCTAACCCTGACTCTTAATGCTAACCCGAATCCTGCCTGTTATGAAAATATTTAAACATTGAGAACATGGATTGAAAAAAATTTAATTTATGAATTGGAAGGTGATATGATTTATATTCACATGTATCATCTAATTTTATGCAAAATATCTTTTCGTGCTTATGATTCCTTTCTCTGTCCTTCCAACCTGGTTGTAATATAAAGAGAGTGCAGTTTATAGTAACTTGACCTCTAAGTTGCTGTCTGGGATCATAATTACAAGAGATTAGAGGAGAGAGCTGCAAGTCAAAAGATCAGAAGTGTGTATCAGGCAGATCCAGGAACTGAACTACCTGGTGGGGGAAAATAATACCTTGAGTTTGAGTACACAACTACTACTTCCTCCTCTCTGCATTCATCACAAACTTAAATTTTCTTTGGTTTTAGGTTTTATTAAATTGGGCTCCTTATCTAACTGCCCAAAAGTATATCACCATGAAACATACTGGGAGAAAAAAGTTTAAACTGGAGAAGTGTAGATTACCTATTAGGGAGTTTCAAAACATCAATAGAAAGGTACCTATCAACTTCTGTTGTAATTGTGTGTGTTACACCTAAAGCAATGAAAATGTTCCTCTTGAAGAAGTAGAACACATTTTGTAAATAAGTGTTCATGGGGGATTTTTATTGTTAGCCACATTTTTAGATATTAACAAACTGCTTACATGGATTTTTAAAAATTTGTTTCAATAAAAACCAACAGATTTTTTGATTTTATTAACAGTTTCATCACCATTATTTAGAACAAGATTAAAAGAGGTCAGGAGAAGTAAATAGAATTCAAATGTTTGCTTCTCATCTTCAGCTCTAGTTTTAAAGTTTGGATGGGTTAAGAATGAGAAGCAGACTTTATGAGGTTTTTGTTATATCTGATTATATTTTCTCTTTTCACCACTGCCTATAACTGATAATTTTTTGTCCTGATTGGAGAAACCATTACCTGATTCAATCTAATCTTTTGAATTTTTAACTAAACTTAAGATTCTAACGACAGTTCCAGTAAATCTGTAGGTTATTTTTCCTGGGAGACTGAAGGGCAGGCAGAATCAGTGACCTATCATACATAGTTCATCAATTCTAAGAGTTTATCACATATAACCCTGTTTTGAATTAACTAATCCAGTAAGCAGTGTTTTTCAATAGCTTTCAGGGGATGTGTTTCAAAGCTGGCTAACAGTGAAATTTCCCATTTTTCACTGGCAGGAACCCCAGCCCCATAAATGGGGAAGGTCCCACCAGTGTGAAGGCCCCCCATGGGGACCCCTACCCTAGTGAGGAAATGTACCCCTGAAGAGGCGTCTTCCTGGCCACTGGGCTCACTGCTACCCTGCCACGTGAGTACAGCAATAGTTTTGAGTACCTCAGCAATTTTTCCATTTCTTGGTGGCCATGCATCTGATGTGAAAACAGGCTGGGCCCTGTTCCTTTTCATCCTCTTAAAAATTTTGGAGGGCTGGGGATTTAGCTCAGTGGTTCTGCCGCCTGCCTCACAAGCACAAGGTCCAGAGTTTAATCTCCGGTACCAAAAAAAAAAACATTTTGCAAAATGAGATAACAGTGTCCTCTTATCCTCCTGCTTTTTTTTTGGAATTTTAATCAGAAGAATTTGTTTAGCTATTGGTTAAGACTCAGTTAAGTGTAATTAGTGAAACAGTCTGTCTAGAACAGTACTATTCAATAGAACTTTCTGCAGTGCTGGAAATGTTCTATATTTGTGCTTTCCAAAACAGTAACCATTAACCGATGTGACTACTGAGTACTTAAAATGTACCAATAATCCACTGAGGGAGTTTAATTTTTAATTTTAAGTAATTTTAATGTAATTTGCCACATGTAGCTACTGGCTAGTAACTTGGACAGTTCATGTCTGCCTGTGTCCATGATCTCCAACTTTGCACATTTCTACAGCTGGAGCTCTTTACCTCATTTCTTTAACATCCTAGCAAAAGCCTTATATTAATAATTGTAAATATGATTCTCAAAGAGGAAGAAAATACTTCTAATTTTCATTTCCAGATTTATTGACCCTGTGTAGTTTTAATTATATGTATTCAGTCTTAAAATTATGAAGTAATATCAGTTTAAGTATTCCAAGTTTAGGGCCAGGGATTTAGCTCAGTGGTGCTGCTGCCTGCCTCACAAGTGCAAGGTCCTAAGTTCGATCCCCAATACCACAAAAAAAAAAAATTATAAAAAAAATTCCAAGTTATATCTGCTTTCCATGTTTTAATTTGCAACTTCAATATGTATATAGAAATAATTAAACAATTAAAATAACTTTCATTTTATTTATTTTATCTTGTTTTTGTTTTGTTGTGGTTTGGTTTGGTTTGATTTGAGTTTTTTGAGACAGGCTCTTATGACATACTCCAGACTGGCCTCAAACTCACAAATGTAGTCCAGGCTGGCCTTGAACTTGTGGTGATCCTCCTGCCTCAGCCTCCCAAATGCTGGGATTACAGGTGTGCACCAGCCTCATTTTATTCTTTATAATGAGACTTATAAAATATTCTACGTTAGTACAGTATTTGCAGTGCTATTAGTAAAACATTAAATTTAGCACTCACTAATTATAATACAAGTTTCAAATTTTGGTTCTGTAGGGGGATTACTGAACTTAAATATTAGTTAAATTTTTAATTTTACCTATTTGAATGTCCTTCCATTATTGGATTATCTTTAAAAGTTGCATACCTCATAATAAGGAAAACTGTGAAGTATATGGGAACTGTATACTATCTTTGCTCCTATTCTTAAATTTAAAACTAGTTTAAAATTTTCTAAAAGTTTATTTTAAAAAGTACATGCATCACATTTTGACCCATTGTCCATTTAGATTTATTAATTTAGCTGTGTGTGCATTTAAAATAAGAATTTTCAGGCCAGTAATACTTACATAGTTCTTATCATATGACATCTCCAAAATATCCCTGAAAGATAGTATCATAATTTTTAAGAAATTATCATGATTTCACAGATGAGTAAGCTGAAGCATGGAATAAAGTGTAATATGAGCAGAGTTACTCAGCTGCTCAGTGGCAGAACCAGCATTAGAACCCAGGAACTGTACATCTCAAGACTGTTTCCAGGGACTGTACAAGGATACCTCTTAAGGAATTATGATTATAGCATATAAGGTTTGGTTTGTCTGCTATCTGTGTAGCAAGACAAACTTGTCACTGTAAGAAATTCAGTATAAACTGATAATCTGGTAATTATTTTTACAACTTTGAAAACCATACAGTTGTGCTTTACTTCTGTTCTAGTGACTCATCGTTTGTTCTTATATGGTGGGTAAAAGGTGGGAGGAATGGGTGTCATTGTTTATCTCATAAATATAAATTTTTAAGGAACCTGAAGTTAATGTGACATATAATTTTATGAAATTATTTGTGTTGTTTTACCGTATGACAGTGTTTTTTACTAGACATTAAGTTATAGATATTTGATTGTTAAAAAGTAAATATTAGAATCAGGCATGGTGGTGCATGCCTGTGGTATCAGCACTCTGGGAAGCTGAGTCAGAAGATTGAAGTTTGAGCTCAGCCTGGGCAATTTAACGAGACACTTTTTCAAAATAAATAAAGAAAAGAGACTGGGAATGTAGATTAGTGCAAAGGCCCTGGGTTCAATCCCCAGTACCTAAGAAATAATTAAACATTAGAAAGTTTGATGGTGAATTTTCAAAATCTTTTGAGATGTTTTTCTGTACCTTAGTTTATATATTGTGGTTGAAAATACAGAAGAAAAAAGATGGAGTTAGTTGCATAGTTCAAAACTTGTTGCAGATGTAATATATTAGTTCATCCGGTCATTTAGTGAATGTTATGTATCCATGGTTAAATGAATATTTTCAACAACATGATTTATGTATAGCTGCTGTATAGATCTGAAGTCATGCATTTACTTGTCAGCAAGAAACACAGTGGGAATACTTTAAGAAACCCTGAATCATAAAAGTGCTTTGTGAAAACTTAAATCATACACGGGTGCAATTCTTACAGAATCATTTCTTTTGTGTTGGTGTCTACACTTTTGGTGACTCTTGACAGTTATTTTAAGATGGTATTTTCTTGCTAAATGTGTACATAAGTTTATTAAAATCTTTAAATACTGTAGAAAGGTCATGACAAAAGTCCTTTGCAAAATAATTTTAAATTTCAGTACACATCGATCACTTAAAATTTAGATTTAGATTTTAAATTTTGATTTAGAATGACACCCTAACATGATCCAATTATATTTACTGGCCAGCTGATACATGTTACCTAACATAGTTCGGTTCCTATTGCGTAATTTGTGTTGGGAAAATAAGGGAGTCTGTATTCCTGATAGGAGAATGGTATTTTAATACTCTCATTCTAAAATGGGCAGGATGATGCAAATGGTTTGGTATAGGTAGTAAGGAGGAAAAAGACTTAAAGAACCATAATTTATTCCAAAATACCTGTGGTCCAAAAGTTCTTTTTTATGCCCTTGGGTTCTCCATATCTTTGAAAAAGGGACCAACCACCTTTACCAGAAGAAAGTCTCTTTAATAAATAGTACTGGATGGGCCGGGGATTTAGGTCTGTGGTGCTGCCGCCTGCCTCCCAAGCGCAAAGTCCTGAGTTGAATCCCCGGTACCAAAAAAATAAATAATAGTTCTGCAAAAACTGGCTTTCCACATGCCAAAGACTAAAACTAGACCCATATCTCTCACCATGCACTAAACTAAAATCAAAATAGATCAAAGATATAAATACTAAAACAAATACTTTATCTTCTAGAAGATAGAATCAGTAGAACTCTTAAAAGACATAGGTGTATGCAAAGACTTTATGAACAGAACCTGGATTGCACAGGAAATATCACAAAGAATCAACAGCTGGTATCTCATCTTATTAAAGAGCTTTTGCACAGCAAAAGAAAGCACCAAAAGGAGTGAAAAGACAACCTACAGAGTGGGAAAAAAACTTGCCAACTTTTCCTCAGACAAAGGGCTAATATCTAGAATATATAAAGAAATTTTTAAAAAATCAAACCCCTCCCCAAATTTAAAGACCCAAGTCAAAAATGGACATCTGAAATGAATAGACACTTCTCAGATGAAGAAATAGAAACAGCACATAAATATATGAAAAATGTTCACCATCACTGCTCATTTGAGAGATGCAAATTAAAACAACACTGAGATTTCATCTCACTGCAGAAAGAATGGCTATCATCAAGAAATCAACCAACAACAAATACTGGAGGGGCTGTGAGGAAAAAGGAACCCTTCTGCACTGTTGGTGGGAGTGTGGTCTGGTCCAACCACTGTGGAAATCAGTGTAGAGATTTCTAAAAAAAATAAAACTAGAGGTTCCATTTGACCCACCTATTCCCCTTCTTGGGTTTTTAGTTAAAATGAGCACAGAACAACATA
>NW_004624788.1:1180722-1193540 GCF_000247695.1 Heterocephalus glaber
TTTTTTTTTTTTTTTTTGGTACCTGGGATTGAATTTGGGACTCTTCGCTTGCAAGGCAGGCGGCAGAACCACTGAGCTAAATCCCCAGCCCAACATAGAATATTTTTAAGTTCATCCATTTCTGTTGGAAACAGTATGTTCTCAATCTCTCAATTTTTTCGTGTTTCATGATTAGCAAGAGAAAACACGTTCTCTCTTTAGCCTATTATTTACAAAAAATTGGTATGAGTATGATTGAAAGAGTTAGAACAAATACCAAAAATATTAATAAAAGAACAAATAAAACTTTTGGCATGCTTTGTCTTTCTATATATTCACATCTCATTTAAAACTTGTATAAATATTGGAAGACTAGAACTCAGTTGTGTAGACCTATAATTTGGGGGATATTTAAAAACCTTATTAAATGCTTTTCTGAATGTGAAAGGGCAGTCATTGAAGATCCTAAAGTATAAATCAAAATACCACATATAAATCATTTTATAAAACAAAACAGTGAAAGTATTTATCATTATAGATTCCTGATCCTCCACAGCCGTGGTTTTCCTAAAGAACAAAATATTACTTTCTATTCAAAAATTTTTTCTCATTGGTGCAGGAGCATAACATTTTGACTAGGTAGCAGCTCCTTCCTGAGCTTATTGCAGTGGTGAGGGTTACCTTCTAAAGAAGACATATAACTGAGAGCAAACAGAATCTCTGCTATAAAATAACATAGAAGTGTAGTTCAATGAAACTATTATGTTTAGTGCAACTATTTAATTTGTTAAAGTCATAGGCTAAAATTTAGAGGAAAGATTGAGAGACATGTTTTGCTTTCCTCAGTTTTGTTCTATTTGGATTTTTAAATAAGCTAATGAATTTTAGTTGCCCATTGGCTACTTTAAAGTTTAACTGATTTTAATAGTTTGTAAATGAATTTTTAAATGTTTAATAGTATTTAAGTGTAATAACTTCTTATTCCATATGCTTAGTAGCTATATTAATTTACAGCATGATCTCCTTTAAAAGAGCTTATTTTTGATAAACAAAAAGCTCTGAAAAGCAATAATTTATTGTAAAAGGTGTTACTCATGAGGGCAGTTCTTATTTTAGAAGCTCATAATTGGGTCAGATCTTTAAGGGGGTCTCCTATCTGAGTGCTTTCCACTTACCCTGAAATCTGATTTTAGTGTATGTTTTTCCTTGTGTCTTTAATCTCAGAAAGTACTTTATGAATAAAATTATTGAATAAATTGCTAGACAGCCTAAGACAACAGAATTGTAGGGTAGAGAAAGTGAGCAAGCAAATGTAAAGGGTTAGCAAACATTCTTCATGGTAGCATCTCTTACAGTATAAGAAATGTTACCTTATAAACCAAGTAAAACAGATTGTGCTCCAGGCTGCTAACAGAAATGTCCAGAAACTCTCTTCCTTCTATGGGTGGTATTTAAATATTTTTACATGAGAAGTAATACTGTGTAAATGCACTAAGAATAACAACCTCTTTATTTATTTTTAATTTTTGTGGTAATAGGGATTGAGCCCACAGCTTCATGCGTGCCAGGAAAGTGCTCTAAACCCTGAGCTACACCCACAGTCCAGATAGCAATACCTTTAAATCTATTTGAACTAAGTAAAATCTTAAGCTATTTATTTTTTAACAGTTTACAAATGTACACACGAAAGCACTGTTTGCCCCCCTGTTGTACTATATATTTTATAAAAGCTCAGTAGGAATATGAGTTTAGTTAAATCTCAACTCATGTTCTGAATTCTGCAAAAAAAATGTTAGGAACATTCTTTTGACCGTTTGACATACATTTGGCAGTGTACTTTACTTCTTTACAGGTGTGTCAGAGATTCCAAGAAGTCATGACACCACGTGTGGGGACTTGATTCTTAAGTAGTTGGAAAACTCACTAGGATTTTCCTATCTTCCTGCCTCACCAGCTTTTTGTATGACGAGAAGAGCTTAATGAAGGTTTTGCTCTTCCCTCTTGCTGAGATACCCAGAAAAGTTTAGGTTTCCAACAGCTTCTCAGCATAAGAACTAGAGATGGTGCAGAACTCTTAGCGGAGCTATAATCAAACAATTCACTACATAATTGTCAGTAGAAAGTGCCCTTTGACTCTGCTGAATGAGTAAATAAATGTCGATTTAATACCGGAAAGTAAGGTAATCACGAATTCCTTGTATTTTATATATACTCCAATTTGCTAATTCAGATTTCATCTCAATTTTTGCAAATGGTGGTTTGAAGTAGATTTCTGTATGGCTCCAGTTTTCCTCCTTAATTGTGTCCACGCATATTTGAACACAGATATTCTATAGTGATTATTGACCTCTTTTTATATTTTCAAAGCCTACCAACTGCTTATTTTTTTAATAAGCAAATTTACTCATGGAAAATTCTATAGGCAACACCATTTGGAGTATTAAGAGTATTGATTTTGAAATTTATTTTTCATTGTTCAGTTCATTTGTAGCTAATAGAACAAAGTTTGTTTTTTTCTTTCATAAGCATTCTGTCAAGTGAGAAGGCAGAAGTAGCTAAGAGAGATGAGAAATATTAAGAACAAAACTTAAAGTTAATACATGTAATTGAATTGTACTCCAAATTAGTTCAACAGTCATGAACCATTTTTATGCCAAAAGTTGCAGTTTTTTAAATTTTTGCTTGAAACTCATATGTTGCCTAGAAAAATTCAGTAAAAATTTGAAGAGATAAATTTTTATTGTTTTGTTGTTATATGCTATTTCCAAAATGAAACAGTAGGCATAAAAGGATTAAAATCTGCTTGATTGATAACTTTTAACTTTTCTTCAACTTCTAAGTATGAGAAAATAAGTGAGCTGTAAAAGAACCATAACATTTTTACAAATGCAGGAACTTTTTTGAAACAGCATTTAAACTATCCAGAATATGAAGAGGGGGAAAAAGGAAATGATGTTGTTCACTAGAGGAGCCATATAAGCACTCCCAGGACCTCTGCAATAACCCTTCTCTTGCTCTGAGATCTGCCACACAAACTCAGCATGTAAGCAAATTATTTGTGCCATGAGCAATATTAAGTTTTTAGGGGGGTTTCTGAGGAAGGTCTGCCAGCTGGTATAGGAAGCTATTTAGCCTGTCCTAATCACCTATTCCTTAGAATGTTTGTGATCTGTAAAACCATGGTCCAGAATGAAGCCCTTTTTCTCAGTATATTTTGTATGTAATTCATCCATATGTTTGTATTCGCTTCTAAATGTTGAAAAAGCAAAGAAAAATTATAAAATTTACTTTGTGCCAGTTTTCTAGTGAATAACTAAAACGTCGTTTTCTTCTCCACCTCCTCTTTTTCCTCTTCCTCCTCTTCTTCTTCCTCTTCTCTTCCTCTTCCTCCTCTTCCTCCTCTTCTTCTCCTCCCTCTCCTCTCCCTTAATGTCAAATCCTGTGAGTTTGGATAGTCATTAAGTGCTCATCTCCATTTTCCAGATGAATTCTTGACAGGGAGGTTAAGTAACTAAGCCAATTGTCCAGTACCTGGCAGTGCCAACCACTAGCAATAAAGTGCATGTTATTTGAACCAAATTTGTCTCGTTGGCACTTAAGTCAATAAACTCCCTCTCAGTAGTGTGAAATAGTAATGGTACCTACCTTATAGGTTATATATAAGGTTCTTAGCATGATTTTTTGATATAACAAGTCTTCTAATGGGAACAGCAACAGCAGGTATACTGTATATTGATTTATAATCAAAAGAGATAAAGTAAAAGCTGATAGTTTCAGTAAACATAATACCACCCTTTAAAAGGGTGAGATTATTTCCATCTGGGAGCATTGTTTTATGGGGTGGTTTTTGAGCTTAGCCTTAAAGGATAGTAAAGGTCTGGACATGCCAAAGCTGGAGGAATTGAAAGTGGTAGAGGACATTCCAGGGAGAAACAAAAACATCAGTAAAATAACTGGTTTATCACTAAGCTATTATGTTGATTTCAAGAAGTCATTACATTACATTCATTTTTGACTTATATTAATGTGTATAAGAACACAGCATAATGTTTCAGGGCCTGGGAATTCTTATAATACTTTGTAATTTATAAAATTCTTTGTTTCCCTAGAAAACCAATAAAATAGATTTTGTTATATCTATCTTATAACCAAGGCTCTCACAATAGTGACTGACAGAAGAGGAGAGCTCCCATGTAAAAGTACTAAATTTCAGAGATTTTCACAGCTCTACATGCTTGTTAAGTCTAAGCAGAAACAGTTTCAAGGCCATCGACCATACTGTGGCCTAAGATTGCTTTCTTAAAACATGTACCATATTCAGAAAGGCATAGGTGACTTCATGTAAATTCAGCACCACTACTGTTAATGTAACTCTAAACTCACAAATAACTAATAATCATACCTAAAGAGCGGCCATGAAGCAAGTGTTTTTAACAAAGCAGCCTGCATGGCTTTGTGTCATTTTGCCAGTTAGTTAAGTTATTCCTTGTGGTTTCCTAGGTAGCTTTGACCAAACATCACTATATTTAGTTTACTAAATGGAAGCTGACCAATAAATAAATATCAAGTTCAGAGTTGTTCACAGTGTCATAGAGGAATCCTATTCTTGACTTAGAAATATTTGAAAAATAAGAAATAAGTATTTTATTTATTAACATAACGAAGTTATAAATTCATAATAGTCAAAATCATTGAAATAAGCACTGACTTACATACCACAGAATTCTGAGCAGTTTTCTATTTGCCATTATGCAAATATGCAGCATGGTTTCCTTTTTTAAAGGTTTTTTTAACAGATAAAATACCATGATTTGCATTTATATTTTAGTTGATGTAATAAGCCACAAAAGCTCATCTTTTTTCATCAGATATCCAGGACATGTATCTCTGACATTAGACAAATAAAATCTATTTCTCATGATTATACTATTGTATGTATGTTATGTTTTGAATGTGAACTTACTATATTCTGCTTACTATATTCTGTCTTGATTTAATTGCATTCTGAAAATTCAAACTACAATAAAACCATTACTTCAAAAGTAATATGACTATATGACATGACATTTATATTAAATGTGATTTTCATCTATTTATGTAGGCTTTTGTGAAATTATAACGAACTGTAATTTCATCTAGCTCTGGTTGTATTTTAAACGTGGGAGTAAGCTGAAGAGATTTGTCATAAATATATCATTATGAAGTTTACTTAGAATGCATTGTAACATTTTTCATTTCTAATAATACAAGATTAGCATCATTCAGTATGAAATATTATATTGTTATACAACATAATTCAAAAATGTCTCCCTGATGCTGTCACTATCTTGCATTAATTTAACTTGATGTCCTCATTGTCTAACACTTTCTGCATTTTATATGATGCTTATTCTTGGGAAGGACCTGGGTTAAATATACAGTGTGTACACATACACACAGAGTACACCCAATCTCTTACAGTTTTGAAAATGAAATAGTATTTTCACACTGCTAGTTTTGGTGTAAGACACTATGAGGAGCTTAAAAATGATAATTCTCAGTTGGTAACAGGTTCCAGAAATTATTAAATTTACTTTAAAAGCCCAGTGAATCTCTACTTTGTCGTAAATTGATAGTTTTTCTCAGTGTACACAGGTATGTGATAATGTGTGATAAAATATATACATACAGATTTTCACACCTATCATTTGCTATACATGACCAACCTTGAATCTTCACATTACCACACCTCAGAGAACTTTCACAATCTTTGCCCTATCCTACTCCTGTATTCTTGGCACTGGGCTAGGAAGTTATAAGAAAATAAATAGGATTAGAGGCAGAACAAGAATTAAGTGACACCCAGGAATTTAGAGGTTTAAGAAAGAACCAGACCAATTATACACTAAATTTCAGTGTGGAAAAATTGCTTTTGATGTCCTCCCACATCATTTTTTTGCATCTCTTCATTATGTCTTATACTTTTTTTTTAAGAGTAGGAAAAATTTATTGAGAGAAAGATAGCTTCTGTCTCAGAGACAGAAAGGGGACTGGAAAGTGGGTTTCCCCTATCTCTTGTACTCTTGACTATCCTCCTTGTCTAATAAGAGCTCTTTTACAGCATGAGGAACTGTTACTTTTAAAGCCACTGGAGCTATTCATTAGCAGTGTTACCATGGGCAAGTTGCTGAGTCTCAGTTTCCTTGTCTGTAAAATTGGGGTTTTGTGTAATAGTCCTGCATCCCAATATGGGTGAAACGTGCCTATAAAGTGCTTGTCATCTAGTAGACATTATACAAGTGTTAGCATCACTGATATAATAAAATACACATATTACAAATTAGATATTTAAGGCCATGTATAGACGGGACCTCATATACACACCTCGAATAGGCTCAGTAAATGTTGCCTTTACTGAAAGATTTGCCATTTCTTACAAGTTCCCCTTACTTGAAAATGACTTTTCTTTTTCACCTTATAAATTTAAATTCCTTTAATGTGTACTCTGTTAAGGATGCAAACAGAAAAATTATAATAATAAACTGAACCAAATCATACTAAAGTGGAAAGAACTAGTCCCCTCTCCCAGGAATGCTTTCTACTTAAACCACATTAGCTGACAGAATTCTAGGTGATTTGGATTCAAAACAGGAATCCTGTAACCTGGACACCCAAATCACGTATATTTCTTACATATTACCTTACTGTAAAGCATAAGAGATCCACACTGTTTCTGACTCCTAATAACTAGTAGTAGTCCTAACCATTGCCCACAAGTCTCATGAATATTTAAGCCATGAGACTTTGCCAGTGATTTGAGATAGTCCTACTTCCCAGGTCCCCACATCCCAAAAGTCTCCAGAGATGACCTCAGGGTATCTTCTGGATCTGATGAGTTGCTCTCCCCCCACCATTATTTCTCTAAAATGTTTAGCTGGCTTTTAAAAAATAGTACATAAACTGCTTATTATTTTTCCATAGTTACATTCAGTGTAATATGGTAACCATTGGCTATGTCATCAAGTGTGTTTCAAATTGAATCCATTTTAAGTTCATTTCTATACAGTTCTAAACTGCATTCATGTTTAATGACTGTCATTTATTATAACATGGTCCTCATCTTTCAATTTAGAAGAATTAGAGGGATTAATGCTAGCCATTTTCATTAACCAATTTAATTGATATGTCTAAAAAGTACAGAATGTATGAACTATGACATCGGACTTCATTTCAGAATAGCACATTTGCACGTAATGCTGAGGTCGTTTTGTACTTTGAACGGTCATAAAGCCCTGGCTTATAGTAGCAGAAAATCAACAACTCCAACAGAGAAGCTTAGCCTGGTGACAGCACAAGTGAACAATCTCCTATAATAAAAATGAGCATAGTCTGGAACATAAAAATTTTGAAAAAATAATTTATAACATAAAAATTTTGAAAAAATATTTTATATCATTTGTAGTTAATTAACTTGAATCCATATTTAAATATATTTACTCTTTTTTCTAATATCTTAAATATTGAAATATTTAAGCCAACTTTAAATTTAAGCAGTATTTAATTTAAGCAGTATTAAAGCCAGTACTTTTCAAATGTATGCAAAGTGTTAAATACAAATAATAAATTAGCAATATAGACTCTAGACTATAGCAGTATACTATCTGTATCATAGATCATTTAACTAACATCCTTTGAAAAGTAAGCATGTTTTAACCTGAGTTTTCATGAACACTCAGTTTTTCACCTTTATTTTTATGTCATTCAAAAGTTACAACATTTAGTGACTTCTGTTATTTTACATGTTATTTTTACCATTTGACTTTTATTTCTACATGTCACATCATTTAATCCTCATAGAAATCGTATGAGATAGATAAAGTTACTAGACCTTTGAGGGAACTGAATGCTTAAAATTATCTAAGATCGCATAGCCAGTAAATAGCAAAATGAAGATTGAATTCAGAACTATGTGATCCCATAGCCATAGCAGCTCTGCTAGCTGCTGCAGTATTCATTTTGAATCACCTTAGATATAGTTCATCTCATAGTAGAGTCCCTCCCTACAGTCATAAATTTCTGAAAGACCTAATGTTTTTAAATAATTAATTTTAGAACTGGAGGCACTATAACTTTTAGCCATAAAAGGATCCTGTATCCTTTACTAATTAAAGGTACATTATCAGAGTTTAAGATGAAAATGAATGACTCTCTGGCTTCTCATCAGTGTTGATGCAGTGGCCAAAATGGAAATTCTGTAGTCAAAACAAGAAATAAAAGGAACATGCCAACTCCTACCTTCATTTTTTGCTGCTCACCAGGCCAGGAGAACTGAGTGCATCTCCAGATCCCACTTGCCTTCAGCTTCTCAGCTCAAGCATACCTAGGTTTTTGCCTTAACAAATTGTAGGTATTAAGACATATTTGAGACTTACTTTACCCATTTTAACTGCATGTCTACAAAAGCCCTCCTGAAGACTGAGGATTTAGCTCAGTGGCACTGCACCTGCCTTGCAAGTGCAAGGTCCTGAGTTCGATCCCCAGTACAAAAAAAAAAAAAAAGCCCCCCCTGAACACTTCTCAAAAGAAAAATGTATTTATTTTAACTGAAATGTATGCCACACATTTTCACAAAATTTCTTCTTTTGCTTTCTTTTTCTGTTTTTCTCTTTTTTCTTTCTCATTTCCTTCTTTCTTCTTTCCTTGCAGGGATGAGAGTTGATCCCACAGCCTTGTACATGCTAGACAAGCACTCTGCCACTAAGTTATAGCCCCAGCCCCCTTAAAATTTATTTGATTAAGGTTCTAGCCTCAGAATAATAGTCTGCATATATGAGCGTAGGCACATATACTTTAGATGTAGGTAACTTCTCATGACATTTAACACGGTTGTTTAGGGATATTTTTAACTATTCCTGTGTTCAGAGAACACCTATAAAGCTAGCACCCAAAATGTGGGGCTTTATGCAGAATTACTGATAGTACAAAATAAGCATTATTAAAATTTATAATTACAAATATTTATTTTAATATATATTAGAAAAATACATATCCAGTATATCAAAGCCATAGTTTCATGAATTTCAGGTTAAACTAGAGATTTGATATTTTGAAAATGACTTAAGTACATATTCTGTTTTTCTATGAAAAAATCAAATGAAGAATACTTTAGTTAGTACCTGAAAAGGCAGTTACACATGTAAGTGCGATGTGGAAAACACTGGCCTGTAGTATGCACAATTATCTCACAGCCAGTTGTCAATAATATAGTATCCTGTATAACAGCCTTGATGATTCTACTCTTGTGATAGGCTGTAATGAAAATATAGGATGAATTATTCTCACATAATAGTGAGATTGTTAAAGACTACTTCAAAATAGCAGTTAATCCCCAATTTCTGTGTCCTTATTTTCTTTAGGACAGTGTATTTATTATTCACCAGCTCCTTAGAGTTTACCGTGATGTATTTGCAAAGTTAAGGCAAAACCGCAAAAATATTTTTGGTATTTTAAGTGAGATCTTACATTACTGAAAAGTCTGAGATAACACTTCAAAGCTATTTTTCCCTGGGGAAAAAAATAGATATTCTATAAGTAAAGTTGGCTATAAGGAATATGTAAATAACCCTGTTAAATATGAAATGTGTGTTCCATTGGAATTTGAAAGTAACTATTTGATCAAGTAAGTTAAAAGCCTAAATTTGTGCTTTGGGATAACTTTTTGTTGTTTAATGTGCTGGTTTTTATTGAGAAACCACTACCAGAAATAATGAGTTTTGCAGTTCAACTGACTTAATTTAGAAATCTAATCCTCCACTTGCTGTATGATTTTGAACACATTGGCTGACTGAGCCTCAATTATACAAACTGAACATGGGTCTAAAGTCTTACTTCATGGAGTTACAATCAAGATTAATTAATAAAGGGCTCACTGAAATGTTGGGATAAAGAGATTAGTAACTATTAGTTTTATATTTAGCAGTCTATAGCAGATACATGACTGTGATTATGTAATCCCACCATTCAAAGCCTCAGTGTCCTAGGTAGTCTTCTTTCCTGAAACTTCTCCTACAGAGCCTCCCAACTGTTGTTCCACTTGACCATTCTTGATTTGCTAATCAAAAGCTGTTTCAAGTACCCAAGAGCCAAGAGGGATGTATGTAGTTTACTCATATTATTCACAGTTGTCACACATAGTGCCAAAAACAAACAAAAAAGATGTTAAATCAGACACATTGAGAAAATGGAGACGTGATCCTAAAGTAAACTAAGAGCACAACACTTCTAAGATATTTAGTTTGGGCATAGTTATACTGTGCTGAGCATCTGAAATAGTACTTTACTTACAGCAGTCACTAGGGAATCAAGATTAAAGTCATTATAAATCTGCTTAATTGGGGGACGTACCTGACTGCACAGTAATGAAATGCAGTGGATAAGAGGAAATGACTAAGTCCTGATATCAGAAGACATGGATTCGTATTCTGCTACTTTGGTTACATGCTTTTGGGCAAGGCATCTATCACTTAGTATGAAATTAAAAGGAACAGGAAAAGGGACAACAAACCAAACAACTAACAATAGAATAAAATAGATGTTGACTACAAAGATTTAGATCTTGGCTCCGGAACTGACTAACCACTGTGAGTTCTTTATCAAGTCATGCATCTCTTTATTTCCCTCATCTCTAAATTGAGCATGATAAAATCCATTTTTTAGACTATGAGAATTAAATTAGAACATGTGAGTGTGTTGGTGCCTGTACATTGTAAGCATATACTAAATATTATATGTTTGTTTTTAAACCTTTATGGATATCCATTGCCACAGTTATAAAATGAGTGACTTGTTAGACAATCAACAAAATCCGTTTGAGCTCTTAGTTCAGGCTGCTATAACAAAGTACCATAGAGTGGGTGGCTTATAGATAACAAATTAATTTTCCCAGCCTTCTCTAGAGGCTGGAAGTCAGAGTTCAGGTCACCAGCATGGACAGGTTCTGGTGAGGAGTCTCTTCCCTTTTGCACACTACCCTCTTCTCATTGTATCCTCTCATGGCAGAACAACAATGAGCGTGCTCTCTGGGGTCCTATTCATGAAAGCTAAGTACCTCCCAAGGGCCTTACCTCCTAATACTGTCACATTGGATATTAGAGTTGCAACATATAAAGGAAAAGGACACAAACAATCCCTTCTTAGCGGGCTTTAGCACAGGCTCTAGCATGCTGTATCAGTCACCTCATAGAAGTAATGGGCACACAATGGATGCTGTTATTTTTAAGCTCAGTAGAGATTCCTGACTTAACCTGAAGGAAGCAGTTATTGCAAATAGAGAAAAATGTATACATCTAGGTTAAATAAGGTGCTAGGAAAATATATTTTATTGTTAACATTGTGACTTTACCTTTGTAGTAATACCAGTGGACATCTGTGACATGTTCCCTCCAGGATTTGGATGTTCCATTCTTCCCAATAAGAATATCTATATATTGCACTCTTGTAGTGATCACGTACTTCAGTAATAACTTAAAGTAGAGTTGAAAGTGTCATGTTGATAGGCAATTCACTGGCAAAGAAGAGTTGTATTTTATAATGTATATGTCAAGTTTGACTGCTCTTTAATATTATATATGATTAAACAAGTTCTAAGAATGTAACACTGAGTCACTCCATTTTTCAGCGAAGGATTCTGCTTGTTGAAAAAATACAATCTATTATTAATGTGGATTTTTGTATTTAAAGTCCTCTGATTGCTAAAATAAACACAAATTCAATTTCCCTTTCCTTTATTTTGACAACAAAAATCTGTACACATAAATCTTGAATGTAGTCCTATGTGGGAGATTGAAAAACTATGTATTGTAGTAATAAGAGGAAGGCCATGCTTACCAGCGATCAAATACAGAGGCCCAACTAATAAATTAGAATCCACCAATAAATGTTAAAATAAGGCTTTATAGGTCTCCAAAAGAGTTGTTACTGCTGTGCCCTACCTTTCCCTTTCTGGCTTGCCGAAATTTCCTGTATGCTCTTGTCCTTCTTGCTCCCTGGGCAGCTCAGCATCTGGAGAAAAATTCTGTGCTCATAGAAGGATACAGATCCTACCCTCTTTGATCCAGGAAACTGGCAAAGCCAGTTTCATAGGCATGTGGCACACTACAGTACATGCCAGAATGTTTAGTCTACCAGAACTATTACTTTAAGATCTGTGTGATTTAGTTTAAGTTTTGCATTTGTTCCCAGTAAATAGTTGGATTTAAGACCCACAGTTGATTCTGTAGTTGATATTATGACAGCAGATAATAAATGAGAACAATGTAGAACCAGTAAAAACAGAAATGTAAAGAAAGACATTTCACACCACTTAGGTTATAAGTACTAATTTGCCCCTCTGAACAGTGATATTCAGACAGTTTTAACTATTTAATCTTTCAAACAAAATATTTAATGTAATTAAAGTATCTAAAAATAAAACTCTCCTAGCAGTTTTGAAGTGGGATAAAGAAGAACAGAAGAGCATGTACACATTTAGGCATACACATGTGTATGTATAAATCCTCTTGTGGTTCCAAAGAGCACATTTTGCCAATCACTGTTATTTACCTTTTTGTTAGAATGGCTAGTAATGCCAGTTCTTTGGTATTTAAAAGTTGACTTTGACCAGAAATTAGTTTAAAATAAAACACACCTATCTCAGAACATTTGTCTATGAAACCATTTTTGTACATGAAATCCTTCAGCGACATTCTCCAAAAGAGTATTCTATTTTCTTTTCAATTCTTCTTCCTTTAATATATTTCTTTTGGTCTGTATTTATAACTGCCACTATTAATATATAGCATAGTTGAATAAAATACATTTTT
>NW_004624788.1:1198503-1210120 GCF_000247695.1 Heterocephalus glaber
TGGGTTGGAGGTTGTTTTCTTTTAGGGCTTGAAATACCTCACTCCAGGCTATCCTTGACTTGAGGGTTTGTGTTGAGAAATCTTCTGTGATTCTGATGGGCTTTTCTTAACTGCTTTTAGTATTTTGTTCTTCTGTTGGATTTCTGGAATCTTGATTATTTTATGCCTAGGTGTACTTTTTATTTTTTTGGTCATGGCTAGTTAGAGTCCTATATGCCTCACTTATCTGTATATCAAATTCTTTTCCCCTCTTTGGGAAGTTTCCTGCCGTTACTTCTGTGAACACCTTTTTTATGTTATTTGCACTGTCACCTGCTTTTTCATTGATTCTGAAATTGTTCGCATCATCTAGCAGCTGCTGGATTGATTTCTGGTGGTTACTTGCTATTTTTAAGTAATCTCTCTTTTCATGGTCACTAACCAAAATGCTGTCTTTTATATCTGATATTCTGTCCTCACATTGGCTCATTATGCTGTGTATACTTTCAATGAAGTTTTTCATCTCCTGGATATCTGTTTGAATATGCTTCATGGATTCCATTTCTTTCCTATGCTGGGCATTCATGGTTTTCATATTACCAGTCTCCTCTATTTTTTTATCTTTTTCTGTTCTAGAATCTCTAAGCATGCCTTCCACTTTGGTCACCATTTTGGAAATTATTTCTCCTTTGATTTTTTTTCTAGACCTAGTTCATCTATTTTGTTATTTCCCTTGTTATCAGTTCAGGTAGTCCAAGTGGTTGACTTTCAGATTTTTCCACGTCATTGCCCTCTGGATTTGCCTTTGGTGAGCTTGAGGTCTAGGTTTGCATCTTGTTTAGGTGTCTTTTCTTTTTTGTTGTTGTTAATGTTTTTTGTTTAATTCCTGGGTTAATACTTGTGTATTGCTTATTTCGATTATCTTTATTGCTAATATTTAGAACGCTTAGGGAATGACTGCTTCTCGTAGGTATCTTCCAAGTATGGCTGGTCTTTGGGTTTTGAGTCTGTAATGACCCTTAGGCAGACTCAGTTTTGGTATACCAAGAAGGGCAATTAACTAGAACAATTACAATTACCTTGGCTAAAGTAATACAATCAGCAATAGCATCAAACACAGTTGAGGGAATGACACACTGTGTTCATTGTTAATCTGTCACCTTTAACTGCATGAACGAGACTTGTATAGCAAAATCAAGGACCAACCAGAAATATGTTTGCAGTAAATAAGCCCTCAGTTTAGCGAATTTGCTCTCTGGGAAGAAGACTTTGAATGAGTTGGGGGACTAATGAAATAGAAGAGAAAATTAGAAGTAAGACTAGAGGACACAGGAAGATAAACTGGTGAGGAAAAGAGAGAAGAAAGGAACAAAACTAACAGCAACAAGAAAACTAGAAACTATTCATGCACCTATAAAAATAAGAACAATTAAGATAAAAGAAAAAACGACAAAAACAGGAACAAGAGATGAAGAAAAGGAGGAGGAGGAGGAGGAGGAGGAGACGACGACAGAGGAGACGACGACAGAGGAAAGAGAAAAAAATAATAAAGGTCCCCTTCAAGATGTGTCTCTGCTGTTGCTAGTAGAAAACATAGGCTTCAGCATATAGATCCAAATCAGTTAATCTCAGCGAGCCAGCCGTAGTCCACTGAGAGTCAGGCTGGTTTCTGGCTGCAAGGCTGTAGTTGAGCTCCCTGACCTCTTGTGGGTTTGAACTCTGCTTCAGTTCTGCTGAAGGTTCAAGCCACCACCACCACCCCCACAGCAAGTCTGGGTTCCAGTAAGAAGTGCTGATCTCAACCACTGTAATCCACTTCGTCTTTATTACAGTGGCTCTCTTTGCTTTCCCTGTGGGCTTCAGTTCTCAGCAACAAGCCTCAGAGAGGTCCTCTCTGCTGCTCACGACTCTACCATCTTTCCCAGCTCAGAGCAATGGTCTTCCTGCTCTCTGCCATTGTCTAGGTCTGGCCAGTCTGCCCATGTTGGTATTGGCAGCTTGCTTCCACAGCTGCTAATAATGTATATTTCTAACTGATTTCCAGTATACACTAAAATTCATAGGAAGACATGCCAATTCATTGGCAGGCAAGTGCGCAAGGGAAGAAGATACTCTGAGAGTCCAGTACGAAGAAGTGGTTTTTAACAACTATCAGGAAGGTTACTACATTAAAACTATGGTAATAGCTGATTCATTCTATGATACTTTGTAGAGAAAGTTATAGAAATGAGCATCTAGAGAGCAATGTGGCTGGCTCTCCAGAACTGATAAATGACCGTTGACCAAATCTTAGCTTTTCTAGGGGTTTTATATTATTTCTGTTGAGTACTTAATTGACACATGTGCTTTAGACAAAATCTTGCATGACACAGGTCCTCCATAGTCACTGTATAAAGAGGGAGGTATATTTGGGAAAGCATTTTGAGTTCCTAAAATACCATGAACTGTGTCACTGGAAAGTTGTCATTGGCATTCTAGCTAAGCTTTATTGTGTATCTGTTTTCATTCAAGTTATCAAAAAAATTAAAAATTAACATATCCTGGAGAATTTGAGGATCTGAGGACCACAGGACCAAGCAAACAATTTAGACAATTTAACTTGAGTGTGTATCACAACAGATCCAGTTGGCATGTCCCCATTTTCACTCTCTTCACCTTCACAGTCCTCCCCCAAAACAAATAAATTTTGATAAGTTACCAACACTACTGATAAGCACTGTCATATTTCTAATGTTACTAATAGAATTAGCATATAGCTAATAGAAATCATTTGACAGTATTCTGGGGAAATCTCCATGTAGAGAATTGGATGACTAATCATATACTTTCATTTAAATTTTAAACATTGTTTTATCAAAAAACAATAAAGTATCAAAACTTTTTATTAAAGGAAACTTAGGAAAGTCATTATTCTCAATACCAATTTCTCAAATTAACCTTTTATTTTGTGATATCTTTAGAAACACCACGACCAGTTTCTAGTTACAAAGATAGTACAGTGCATTTCTATATACCTTTCACCCATTTTCTCAACTTAACTTTTTATTTTACTGTTTTTTAAAAAGAAGGGAGGCTGAGGAGACATGGCTACTGCTATGGTTTGTCCCCCCAAAACTCATGTTAAAATTTAATGAAATATTAAGAGGTGGGGCTACATAGGACTTTTGGGATGCGATTAGGGCCCAGCCTTCATGAATGGATTATCTCATTAATGTGGTATGTGATTAATGGATTATCTTGGAAATGGGTCTCTTACAAATGCCAGTAGGGCTAGGACTCTGGTGCTCCCTGTCTCTTGCCATATGATGTCCTGCTGTGCCACCATCTCTTCCAAAAAGAAGGCAATCAATAGATGCATGGCCCCTTGATTTTGGACCAGAACCATGAGCCAAAATAAAGCTCTTTTCTTTTTAACTTACCCAGTCTGTGGTATTGTGATATTACCAACAGGATACAAACTGAGACAGCTACTAAATGTACTATAATATCCTGGATGGGAGCCTGGAGTAGAAAGAGGACATTTGGTGAAAACTGGAAATCTCAATAAAGTACAAGCTCTAGTTAATTACTAATTGTGATAAATATATTAATAATGTAACATGCTAATAATAGCGGGAATAGGATGTGGAATATATGAGAACTCTACTATCTTTGCAGTGTTTCTATAAATATGTTATTTTAAAAATAGTACACACCCCCCCAAAAAAAGAAAAGCTCCACTTAATCATATATTCAGTACCTCCTCTGTCTTCAGCACATTTGGTCAGTATTACAAGTGTCAAAGCAAGTGTATTCACACATTTGGTCAGACTGTGTTCTGGGAGTATCTGTTGTGTTCCAGACACCTTTTAGATGCCTAGGTTGCAAACATGAGTCAGACACAGTGCCTGTCTTCCAGGGACAACCAATCTGTAAAAGATAAGCAACAGTGTACTAAACAGCAAATTCAATTCTGTTTTGATCTGGTCATCCTTTATCTATTATGTGTAGGGAATCATCGTTAAGTTACATATACAAGAGGCTAGAAAAGATCCAGAGGATGAAAAGAAACATAAAAACAGAAAATAAGTAATTTTTTAAACCATAAAATTGCTTAGTATAGAAAAAAGATTTCTACTTCCCTAATTTTCCAGGACTATACCTGAAAGGTTATTAGAAACTGGTCGTGGTATTTTGAACAGAAATAGAGAAGACTTTAAATTTACCAAAATAAAATGAAAATGGGTGTAAGAAAAAAGCTTCTAGTGTAAGAAGAATTAAACATACATAGTTTAAACTCAGTAATGGGGCAACCACCCTCTTTGATTTAGGGAATTTTATGCTCTTTGTTGTAGGTCTAGAGAGATAGAATTGTTAGTCTCCAGCTCTTAAGTGGAGTACTCTTGGATTTGAAAATGATTTTAGATACTGACATTTTAATAAGTGTGTGAAATATCAGTGACCATTTTGTAATCTTAACACATAAATATGAGAGATTTGCTTTTGGGTTTTGATCTTCCCCCAAGGAAAATTAAATTCATCAAAGCAAAGAAGCCCAGCTGGCATAGGCACTTGACAGAATCAAAATAGATAGGGCTTTCCTGTAATATATTCTGTTCTCAACCTTTGTTTCAGCTTTAACATTTGTCCTTTCAAATGCTACTCTAGGCAATTCACCTGCATCAAAAGAATAATAGCTTTTTATAAATAGTATTTTTTTTCTGTATGTAGACAGTGTCCATTTTTTTAAGAAATTTTTTTAGGAATCAGACTATCCTTACATTTTCATTTGAATTAATTACTTGATGCTTTCAGAGCTTTGCTTTTCATATGCTACATATATTATTGTCACACTCTGTCTGTAGAATTTGTTTCAGTTTATAAAAAGTACAATTAGCCTTTTTAATGCTTAGTTCAGACACAATTAAAGCCCCCCTAATGGTTAGAGATTGGTCTTTCCAAGACTGAGAAGGTGTTTTTAATTATTCATTCCTCAGTTTGTCTCTTACAGCAGCCTCAGCTGTGCTTTATTATTCAAAGGTTAATGCAAAGTGAGAAGTGGATAAATTAAATCTGCTTGGTAGCCAACAACCCAATGTGTTAGTATACCCTATAAGGTGAGGATGAGCAGTGTAAGTTACATTCACCATTGCAGCATTTCGAAAAACAAAAACCACTAAATCTCTCAAAAATAACCCACATTGACAGTGATTATTAAGGGATACTACAAATTGGTAGTTCTTAAACGATTTGTAAAATCCGTGTTTGTTTTGCTTACCAAGAGAGAAGGCAAAGGCTGAAATATGAAAAGCAGTACTAACTACTGTAGAATATTGATGTAGATTCCATAACTAATGAACTTTTTATAAAATTAAATCACCAAGGTGAGTGCTAGAAGTCACTTCTATAAATGTTTTACAAGGGCAAACTGCAAAATCTCACATGAAAGCTAGCACATAATGGACCGTCATTAGACAAAAAGCTGTTAATAGTGGACTATCAGATAATATGAAAGTGCTGTCATAATTCCTCTCTTGTGAGCATTTCAAGGAACACAATTTTTCTAGATCCTTTCATTTTCTTTGTTTTTAAAAATAAACATTGTTGGGCAGGGGATTTAGTTCAGTGGTGCCGCTGCCTGCCTCGCAAGCACAAGGTCCTGAGTTCGACCCCGATACAAAAATGAAAATAAACATTTTTTACAGCTGTGTAATCAGCAATTTAATAGACTTAAGAGGATTCCTGTTAGAAATACTGACACAAATGATTGGGGGTGAGGAAAAACTCATTTTATTGAGAAAAATAGATTTTGTGAATATACCAAAGACCAAAAAGTAAACTTGGTCTTTTGGTTACCCATCTTCTTTTTCCACCAAGGTGTTCTGTGTGACTGTTCTCTCAGAAACTTCCATTTGGGGCAGCACTTCTAGCACAAATCCCCAGAGTTCAGTTAAGTACCTGTTATCCTCTCTCTATGGACATATTAACCTGTGCCATGCAGCTGTCCTTGTTCCTGACTGTTGCTGATGGGTTGAAGGGGAGAAGGAAGATAGATGAAATTTATGCATGACATTGAGGGCCTAGACTTAAAGCCATGGAGCCTCCCCCAAAAAAATACAAAAGAGAGAGAAACCACAAAGCCTAATTTCACAAAAGCCACTGAAAGGTATTAGGAAATCTAGGTTTATGAGATTAAGTAGGGCTTTGAGGAGGTAAAAAGTAAGCAGAGCAATCTCATTTGAGAATAATAGTCCTATCTCACTTAGTTGTAATGAAACTTAAAGATGATGACTATGAAAATGCTTTGTTAACTCTACCTATCCAGAGATTAACTGTTGTTAAATAAGTTGCTAAATAACTAACTGAAAGTTATATAGTTAGCTAAATTTCTAAGTGTAGCTGATATTAGGAAATGCTTTCTTCAAACCATAATATTTCTGATTTGCTGTTTATTGGCATTTGTTTGTAATTTTACCCAGTTCTAGTCTCTTACAGGAATGTAGGAAGCTACATGTAACTTATGACACTATATAGTTTTTATTATTCTGTCATGGTTCTCCATTTTTCCTGCTTCCAGTCTACCTTAAACCTTGCTGTCAGCAAAGATGCATGAAAAGATTAGATTTTGAATGCTTATCTGGTTTTGAAACTCAGTTCCATCATTGTGTAACTGTTGCCAAACCATTGAGCATCCTTGAGCTTTAGCTTCAGATACCACCAATGTTTTTAGAGTAGCAATAATGTCAAGGAATATAATTTTTAAAGAGCTCACTCTTTGCCAGGCACTACATTTGATGCTGTAGATATGTAAAGTGTCTAATTCTTTGGAGACCTGTCTTAGTTAACTTTCTCTCTCACTTTTTTTTTTTTTTGTACTGGGAATCAAACTCAGGACCTTGAGCTAAATCCCCTGCTGGGTTACTTTTCTTGTTGCTGAGACAAAATACCTGATACATAAAGTTAAAGGAGGAAAGGTTTATTTCAGCTCACAGTTTGTAGAGGTTTCAGTCAAGTCAGCTGGCTTAACAAGGCAGAGTGGCATGGCAGAGGGGCATCACAGAGGAGAAATAGTTTATGGCAAAGCAGATCAGGCAGAAGGCAGCATAAGCAACAGCAGCAGTGAAGAAACAGCAAGCAAGCCTGTTTTAATATTTCATCCAGGCTACCCACCCTTTGAGCGGTGTGACCCACACCAGGTGGGGCACCCCTAATCCCAGAATTATATCCTTAATCCCAGCATCATACACTTAATCCCAGCAGCACACACCCTAGATCCAGCCACCTCCTAAAAGCCCCACCTATGATTGCATGAGGCGTTGGGGGACATCTAGATACAAGCCATAACAGACCTCTATAAGGTAAAGTTCTCTGTCTTACCGATGAAGAAAGAACTGCGGCTTTGAGAGATATAAAAAGTTCATAGTACATTATCTGGCATATAGATCTTGTAGCACATGGATTTCATTATGTATTCCCTACTTAAAGCCTTCCATCAATGCCTGACACCTTTTGACACATTCATGACAGAACCATAATTCTTTTATCTCCCTGTTGGGCAGCTTAAACTACCGATGTTACATGCATGACTGTCCCATCAGGCAGTATGAGACAGTCCCATCGGGTAGTATAAACTGCCCTTTTTAAAGTAATGGACTCTCTTCCAAAGTCCATTTGAAGAAGTCTCTCTCACATAAGCACATATACACAGTAGAATTTCTCTTGTTTTTCAGGTGGGGTGAAAGCAAAGAGTTTAGTGACCCCAAAAGACTTCAGTGGAGCCCAGAGCTTCTAGGAACAACAAATTTGAAAGCCCTAGGTCTCCAGACTATATTTCCACGTTTTTGTAGTGTTTAATGTCCATAGACATCCTAGTATATATATTTACTGTTCTCCAAACGAGCAGCCTACATTCCTCCTCCCTGCTTTTTTCTCATGAAATGCCTCTGACCTGTTATGCTTTATCTTCCTGTACCTCTTGAAATCTGCTTTACTTTTCCAGCTCACCATAATTGCCTCCCCTTTTATGAAGCCTTTCTCTGTGCAGTTAATGTCAGAAACACCTGTGGGCCTTGTTCCCACAGTCTGTGCATTCTGGGAGAGCCTAATATTTCCTCTCTTCCAATCACTGCTGAAATGAAACATGGTACTGCGGTGGTGAAAGACGGGGCCAAGAAACCCATCCACCAGGCCATGAAATCATTCTTTATGCAAGGCTCCCATAGGGTCTTGATTATGGGTCCCTCAAAGCACATACAGCTTGCCTTCTTTCTTATTGCCTAGATGGAAAGACTCTTGGAAATCAGCAAAGAAAGTGTGCTTCATGCTAATAAGGACCAAAATGGATGATGGATTTTGGGAAGTAGGAAGAGAATGTTCAAATGGGAAGGAGAACAAAGGAGACAAGGGAAAGGGAGGTGGGAAGGAAGGGAAAAGGAAAAAAATGGAAACAAAGCTTTGGTAAATGAAGGAGGGAAAGAAGGGTTGAAGGGAGGAGAGGGAAATGAGGAAAAAAAGAATTAAGACGTAATGTATACAAGTACAAATTCCCTACAATGAATGTGATAATTATTTATATCAAAAGTGTACCAATAAAATTAGTTTTTTAAAAAGCGTGCTTCAAATCCAGAGAGCCAAGAATTTGAATCTTGGTTCTGTCACTTACACTATAACTCAGAGCAAGATATTTAATCTCTTAATCTGAGAAGTGTCTATTCAATTCAGATGTCCATTTTTTGATTGAGTCTAAAACTTTGGGGGTTCTGATATTTTTGAGTTCTTTATATATTCTAGATATTGGTCCTTTGTCTGAGGAACAGCTGGTAAAAATTTTTCCCATTCTGTGGGTTGTCTCTTCACTCTGTTGGTGCTTTCTTTTGCGATGCAAAAGCTTTTTAATGTGATGAGATCCCAGTTGTTGGATTCTTTGTAATATTTTCTGTGTGATCAGGATTTTGTTCATAAAGTCTTTGCCTGCACCTTTGTTTCCAAGAGTTTTACCTATTTTATCTTCCAGCAGATTAAGTGTTTCTGTTTTTATATTTATATCTTTGATCCTTTTCAATTTTAATTTAGTACATGGTGAGCAATATGGATCTAGATTTAATCTTTGGCATGTAGGAAGACTACTGGCTATTTCTTTAAAAGACTCACCTTACTAGTATAAACCATCAGTATTATTCGCTATGTTGTTTTTAGTCCACTGCTAATAATTGCATAGACAGTTAAGTTCAAAGATGCAACAAAATTTGGGGTTCTGAGAACCAAATAACTTGAAATGGGCACAAGTTGAGCTTAAATTTTTTATAGCCATTGTACTTCTTCCTTCCTTGACAGCACTATTTGATGACTTCATATTCACCTACATGCGTAGTGGCTAACCTATGGCATTCATGCTACAGCAGGTTGTTTATATCACTGAAAGTGCTAAAAGGTTCACCATCACTGGCCTATAGTATATATGTAACTATGGTTACCATTCTTGGAAGATAATTTTAAAATTTCTCAGAGTGACTCAGGGAGATTATATTTTCATATTTAGGAAATGTGTTTGTGCTAATTGTTTCCTGTGTATTCTGTATGTTTTTAACTTTCTTCATCTTCTTGAAATAATTTTGTAACTGTAAACCTTCGATTTACTTTTAAGCTCTTCTGATAATTTACCTGTTCATACTGGGTCTAATTATAGCTTTGGGAGTAAGCATGTGTATTATTCATCTGAACAAGTGAACTTGTCTGACAGCAAAAGGGTGTTGTTACTAAAGCTTTATTGTCCTCTGCACTGAATATATTCTCTCTATGCCTCATTGCCAGCTTCAGGAGAGGTAGGTAAAGAAAAAGATTGGGGCAGGAATACTGTGTTCTAGAATCTTGCCCCATTGCTTGCAGTGTATTTCAGCCCTTTCCATTGACTAAAAATAACTGTGATTTCATTTTACTTATTTGATTTTTCTAAATAAGAGAAATCAAACACTTGAAATAAAATTCAACTGTGCTTCATTTTTATCTCTAGATACATTTACGTCCATCTCCCCACTCCTCTTTATCCCTTGTTCCTTACATAATCACTATCATGAATTTAGGTTTATCCTTCCAATCCATTTCTTAAAGAATCTGACAAAGGGCCCGGGGATCCAGCTCAGTGGTTCCACCACCTGCCTCCCAAGTGCAAGGACCTGAGTTCAATCCCTGGTACCAAAAAAAAAAAAAAAAAAGTATATTAATCCATAGACAACATTTATACACAAGGATCCCAGTGTTTGGGTTTTGGGTTTTGGTGTATGATGCTAGGGATGGAACCCAGGGCCTCATGCCGC
This sequence comes from Heterocephalus glaber, assembly GCF_000247695.1. The sequence goes on from NW_004624788.1 coordinate 1,208,775, forward strand.
TAGGCTGGTGCTCTACCACTAAGCTACACTCTGAACCCTGGATCTGTTTTTATTTATACAATGGGATCACTGAATATACATATACTGCAACTTGCTTTATTTACATAGTATTTTTGTAGGCTTTTTTTTACATATATATGAACATACTTAATACCACATAAACATAAACCACATAAGTAGTTTATGGAACCTAGTAGTAAAACAGATCACTTCTGGGGCCAGGGATTTACCTCAGTGGTTTCGCCACCTGCACAAGTACAAGGACCCAAGTTCAATCCCTGGTACCAAAGACAAAAAAAAAAAAAGATCACTTCTGAATACACACACACACACACACACACACACACACACACACAAGTAGACCTTGGCCAGAACCATTGGAGCTCCTGTGTGCTGCTCCTCCAACATCTGTTCCCACCCAGAAACCACTTTTCTGAACTTCTTTCTTATTTACTTTCTTGCCTTACCCCATATATGCGTCCCTCCACAATGTATTTTCTCATTTTCATGTTTTTAAACTTTGCAGATATAGTACCATAGTGAATATATTCTTTTTAAACATGCTTTTTTAATTCATTGGATTCCTAGGGTTCATTCACATTACTCTATATATTTCAACTACTGTGGTATTTCTTTGGATGAATTTATCCATTTACTGTTAGTGAACATTTGTGTTGCTTCCAATTTTTCCATTACAAACAGTGCTTGCACCAAAGTTCTTCTACTTACTTGTCTTTCAGTACACATGCATAGAAGTTACTCTGGGGTATATAGACAGGAGTGCAGTCACTGTATAGTAAAGTAGGAGTATATTCAGCTTAACTAGATAAACCCACATTCTTTTTGGTTTTTTTTAACTGACACTGTAATTATGTCTATATAAGAGGTATAGTGTGACGTTTCAATACTTATATATGATGTATAATGATCAATTCAGGGTAATTGGCATATCTCTCGCCTCAGAAATTTATCATTGTTTGTATTGTGAACATTCAAAATTCTCTCTGCTATCTATTTTGAAACTTTTAGGTAATTATTGTCAATTATAGCTACCTCCCTGTGTTACTGGACATTAGAAGTTCTTCCATCCAGCTACACTTCATATCCATTAATCCTCCTCTCTCCACTCTCTCCCCCACACACTTCTGAGGCTCTGGTGACTACAGCTTACTTTCCACTTCTGTGAAATGAACTTCTTAGCTTCCACATATAAGTGAGAACATGCAGTATTTGGTTTTCTGTGCCTGACTTGTTTTACATAACCTAATGTCTTCAGTTTCCATCCGTGTTGCTACAGATATCAGAATTTCATTCTTTTTTATGAAGGTAAGCCCACATTCTTATCT
>NW_004624788.1:1260029-1280268 GCF_000247695.1 Heterocephalus glaber
GAAATAGGAAGAAAATGTCCATAGGAGAAGTGAAGGGGGGGTTACAGGAAAGTAAAAATATGAGAAAAGAAGGAAAAAAACAGAAACAAAGGTTTTTATAAATAGGGAGGGAAAAGGAATGGGGAAAATTCAAGAACCAAGATATATCTTGTACAGGTACAAATTCCCAGTAATGAATGTGATCTTAATGTATACCTAAAATGTACCAATAAACTTAGTGAAGTTAAAAAAAAACTAAGTGTAAGGGCCGGGCATGGTGGCACATGCCTATAATTCCAGCACTCGAGAGGCAGAGGCAGGAGGATCACTGCAAGTTCAAGGGTAGCCTGGGCTACATAATGAGTTCAGGGCCAGCCTGAACTACATAGCAAGACCCTGTCTCAAAAAAAAAAAAAAAAATTAGTATATGTACATGCATAAATACACATAAAATTGGTCAGATCCGGGAAAGGTCAATGTACTGTATTAACTATCAATTTTCGGTGTTATACTATACTTATATGCAAATTGTTACCATTGGGAAAAGTTGAGTGAAGGATATGTGGTTTCTGTCTTACAGCAGAACCTATAGGTTTTTTTAAAATGATAGGCATAGAGGCTGAGAAGAACATTAGCTTTTTGGTTCAGTAAAATTGTATGCAAATTCTGAAAATTTGAAAAGAATATGTACTCTTTAACTGTTGATTGTGTAAAAATCCATCTTCATTCGGTCCATTGATTTTATTTGATTGTTCAAGCTTCAGTATCTGCTTTACTTACTTTTCTCATTTCTGAGACAAAATGCCCAAAACCCACAAGTTAAAGGAAAAAAATATTTATTTTGTCTCACAATTTGTAAGTTTCAGTCCATAGTAGGCTAGCTCCAAGGCGAAGGGTCTTCACATCACAGAGGAGAAACGTCCATGTCTTGGCAGGCAGAAAGCAGCAGCCTTCTTTCTCTCCCTCTATAGTCCATCCAGGGTACAAGCCTATTGATTGGTGCCACCCACACCCAGGTGGGGCTCCCATCACCCACACCCAAAACAGTGCTAAACCAATCAGTGGACCAATCCAGTTATCGTGCCTTTAATCCACATTCACACACCCTAGATCCAGCCACTTCCAAAAAAGCCCCACCTTTGAGTGCAAGAGGCTTTGGGGAGACATCTGGATACAAGCCATAACAGTATCCTTATTAATTTTTGGTCTAGTTGATCTATCAGTTACTACACTGAAGATCTCTCTGTGATTGTAGATGTGTCATTTCTCATTATTTTGCCAATTTTTACTTTGTAATTTTTTGGTGTTAGGGATAACATTTCAGGATTGTTATTATTTTTTGATGCTATAAGTTATTTTATCAATTTGGGACGGTTTATCAAAATTGACTATTCCTAAATGCTTTTTGCCTTGGTTATTTAACTAATTTTATTTAGTATGTTCATAGTATGTTTGTCCATGATTTAGAATCCTCAGAGGAGACATTTTTCTCCTCAGTCCAGAGCCCAAGCTTTCCCTGACAGGTTTCTTTGCTGCCTCTTGCTTGTATAAGGCACAGCTTTTCAAGTCTGAGGATTTACTGAAAGACTAGCCATTAAAGTAGCCTAATTTATGTAAATGGTCTCAATTTAAATCCCTTGTGCATTTTACTTGCTTCAGAGCCATTTTTAATTTGGAGTCTCAGAAATCTGGTCTCTGAAACACCAAGATTTTTTTTATATTTCAACTTAAAAATTTGAGAACATTTATAATCATAATATTAATAAGTAGCATTAAAATATAATTGTTGCTTATGTAAGACTCGTATAGCTAAAACTAATTTGGACTTATTTTCAATTGAAACTTTTTTAAATGTTCCTATTTTAAAATTCTGTATAAGGAAAGAATAGTGATCTTGCTATCATAGGGAAAGATAAAGTATACTTCAAAATGCACAATTTAATAAGGAAAAATTTTGTTAATTATAACTAATATAGTAATATAACAGCAAATTTTAATATAACTTAGTTTTATAAATTAAGCATTACTTGTATACATGCCTGAGTTAACCATGTCATAGAAAAATTATTTTCTTTTTATTAGTTCCTATGTTTGAGGGTGTTGAATGTTATAATTACACAAAATTTTAATATAACGAATTCAACAAAAGTTTTCTTTGAAATTCTTCAGTAGTCAGTTTTTCCTCTCACAGACATACCTTTAATTACATCAAGAGTAAATTCAGTCTTGGGGCCACAGGGATTTAGCTCAGTGGTTCCACCGCTTGCGTCGTAAGCACAAGGACCCGAGTTCGATCTCTGGTACCAAAAAAAAAAGAGTAAATTCGGTCTCTAAAACATTAAATAGCATAACTTTTCATCAAAAGCATAATGTCCTGGTTTTGCTCTTGACATTTAGTTTTCTATTCCCAGAGTGATGAATTATAAATGATGACATTTGTCTATTGCTCATTCTCATTACCTAAGGAAAAAACAAGTGTATTTCACCCAGTGGTCTGAACTATTTTATCTAATAAAAGATGTATCTACATTTCTTCTAGGTTACCTTCCGAACAAGAATCTATCACTGTAATATTAACAGCCAAGGCGTGATCTGTTTGGATATCCTAAAGGATAACTGGAGTCCAGCCCTAACCATCTCTAAAGTCCTTCTCTCCATCTGCTCACTTCTCACAGATTGCAACCCTGGTAAGAGACCTTAACTATTATTAATGTGGAACTCTCCTCAAGGTTTATATGTCAGATTTCAGAACTTGTTTACTACTACTAACACCACCACTAATACTGCTGCTACTGATTTTAAGTTTCCATAATGTGTAACTTTTTTTTTAATTAGGTCTTCTGATTAGTTTTTAAAAGACCTATTCTTTGCCAAAAAAAGGGAAAAAACGTAATGTGATAAAAATTGATGAAAAATCATTTCAGATGAGAAAGTATATTTTAAGAATGCATTAAATTCTCCTGCCAAATAATAATAAAAATTCAAATTGAATAGTTTAACCTTTAATTAGATGCCAGAAGATGTTAATTTGAGAAATGCAGACCGTTAAAATCTGAAAACAACCACGCAGCACCATATAGTTGTGACCTTTTGGCATCTTTATAACTGTGTGACCAGACAAGCCATTAGAACAAAAAAGCTGAATGGTCCTGAACTAGGAAATACAACTTCCCAGGAAAACTAAAGAGATTATGGACAGGTCTCTGTGGCTTGCTGCCATGCTTAACACTGAAAAGTTCTTAGCCCTGTATACTCCTAAATATGTGATTATGTGTCTTTTAACTAAAAAACCAACTGCCAGTTTTTTTACATATTTGGATGTTTTTTTAATACAAAAATCTAAACATGGCTATAGGATTTTTATTGGTATTCTCCATGGGAACATTGTTCTTTGAGCACTTAATAGCCTTAACATTGCATGGAATTCCATCTTCCATGCTTAGGAATAAATTCTTTTACATATTCGTTATTTCTTAGTAATAAAAAGTATTTACAGTGAAGAAATGTGAAAATAATTTAATAAAATTGTAATATATTTAAAATGTCAACACTAAAAAAACACAATTATGTAAGGTCATTATATAGTAGTTTTTTGATTAATTCGTACTTTGCAACCACATAGAAAAGCCCAGTAATGCTACACACTAAGTTAAGAGTTGATTTTGCCCTTTCGATCCCATCATTATTCCTATTCCAGTCCAGCTTTTCTCTGTGACTGTCTGTATAACTTCATTGAGAGGTAATGTTGCAAGACAGGTTTTTTTCCCCCTAGTGCTTTCAGGCCTATTACTTTGAATCAGTTAATCCCGCTTAAAGAAATGGATTCATTCCTCCAAAGCTTTCTCTCTAAAAAGATTACTATTCATTGAAGTAGTAGGGGGTTTTAGAGTCTTTGGGGCATTTTTTGGTTTTGGTGGTGGTGATGGTGATGGTGGTGGTGGTGGTTTTTGCTTTGTCTGAGAAAATTACAGATGCATTCTACAAAAAAAATTAAAATTGTTCCTAACTAAAGCAAAATCACATAAATTTAAAAGTACAGAAATGTATTTTGAAAATAATACTGTTAATAGTAAGAATAAGCCTAAAATTAATGGCCCTTAAAACTGTAAACAATTCATCTGATATTAGAAAGAATAGTATCTGTAAAATCATGCTAATGTTTTAATTTATCACACTTTAATACATATAAAAAATTGTCCTAGTTGGCACCTAAATATGAATTTTGACACCGCTAGCGGTTGCTAATATCTTAAACAAGTTATGTCATCCATTCTTTTAATAGACTTTACTTCCCACTGTTTTCTGGTACATTTTGAACCTTTGCAGGTGTTTTTTCTCCTTAGGTTGAAATTGTACTTGAGCCTAACCTGTTTTCAAATTATCACAAGTATAAATTTGGTGAATATTAATATGTAAGGTTATCCTATACTGAATCTGTAGTTATTTTAACACCAGTAATGCTTGCTATCAGCTCAGAAATAGGCCTTGCATGATGATACATATTTAAGCCACTTAAAAATGCCCTCATTCTTATCCCTACATAAACTAATTTTTAAACCTTTTTCATACTCCTCATATTTTACTTTTGTCTCTTTCAAGAATTTTTGATCCATAAATGTAATGTTATTTTAAGAAATAGTAGCACATCCTAATTAGGATAGACAGACAGAAGATGATGAATGTAAAAACCAACTCCACTGTTTATTGGTTATGTGACTTTAGATCAGTCACTCCACTTTTCTCTCCCTCGGGTTCATATATAAAATGAGGATGATAACCAGCCTTACCTAAATCACTGGGTTGCTATGAGTTTAAATTAAAGTAGCATATGTGAAAGTCCTCTATAAACAGTAGTATGTTGTTGTTGATATTCTTTCCAGAGTATTTAGGACACGAAATGGACATTCAGTCGATGACTTATCAATATCTACTTAGTTGAATTTGAGAGAAGATAGTATTGAATAATCCCCTAATACTACCACATCAGCATTGACACTCTTAGATTCCATAGTCCAAGCCCAATCCTAAATTAGTGGTGCTATTTGTGTTATCTCATGAGGTAGATTCTCTCAAGTAACAAACATCCAGTGAAGGTTCATTCTCAGAGTGATGTGTGTATGCTTTATCTTGGATTTTGTTTGCTTATTTGTTAATTCTCTGGGAAGGTGATTTAAAGTTGCAATACTGTAACTAGACAAAGAAGCTTTTGATTTATATTGAGAGTTGCATTTGGACAACTCAGGCTATGTGTATATTCACAGTGCTCATGTCCAAGGGATGATGTGTTACAGTAAAAAGAAAGAGGGTTTGAGTTGTCTTCTTTGATAACATGTCTGTGTTGGGTTTTTCATTTTCTTGTTTTAAAAATGGAAATATCATTGGGTTTTAGAGTTTGTTTGGAGGTTTTAGGAGTTTTTATTTAATTTCTTCATCAAAATGATCCCTGCTTGTTAATTTTTTTTAGATCAAGTATCCTTTATAGATAAAGATCTTAACCTGAGCCTCTTTGATCTGGAAATTCAAATTTGGTTGGACTCAGCAAAGTGCACGTCAGTTTGTCTCATAATTTAGACATACTGACTTCAATGTTTAGTTCTGGCTTTGACCTACTTTGACTTAGGGTTTCTCTATGCCTACTTTACTGTCCTATAATTAATATAAATCTAGACATGGATTAGCTTTGTAATGATTTTTTTGTTACAAAGCCTATTCTCACTTTGAGACCAGAATATTAAGCAAAATAAATCAGACACATGTGCTTAAAATATCACATAATTTCTTTCTTTCCCCACTCCGCCCTTCCATACTGGGGATGGAACTGAGGACCTTGTGCTTTCGAGGCAGGTGTGGCCACTGAGCTAAATCCCAGGCCCCACATCATTTCTTTTATATGAGAAACCCAACATATAAATAAAAACCAAAATAAAACATAGATAGTAGAGATCAGGGAGAGAAATCTTTCACAAATTGGCAAGGGACCAAGAGATGTAGGGAGAAGGAAAAGAGATGAGGGGAAGGGAACTTTAAAAGAATTAAAATATGTTACAGACATGTACCAACTCCCACACTTCTGCCATGATGTTTCTACCTTGGAGCCACTACACCATGGACTAAATCCTTTTAAAACATGAGCCAGGGCTGGGGATTTAGCTCAGTGGTTCCACCGCCTGCCTCGCAAGTGCAAGGACCTGAGTTTGATCCCCAGTACCAAAAAAAAAAAAAGAAAATTAAAACATGAGCCAAATTAAACTTCTTTAAGTTGGGGTATCAGGTACATTGTGTCCAGCAACAGGAAACATGTACTAATAAAAATAAAAAAATTTTTTAAAAACAAAAGTCTTGAAAATTTACATGTGTGGACAGCAGAAAGATTTTTTTTTTTAGTTCTTCATTATTTTTTAAATGAAGATAACTAGAGATTGCAGTGGTCTTTTAAAAACTCAGATGGTTGATTCTTCTCATTGTAGAATAAAAACATTTTTTAATTACAGGGAAAAGAATTATGCAAGAATTCTATATTATAAGTCAGAGATCTTTCATTTTCCGCTAGTAACTTCACACAGTTTTTTTGTTGATTTTTGTTTGTTTTGCTTTGGCTATCAGAAAGCACAACACTGTTCAGTCAGCAGTCACTGCATTAACCCATATAATTTACATTTATACTGTTCTTTCCTATAATTTTCTCTGTTTTTTAATAACTTGAATTATTCTGTTTCTAATCATTCTATTGAATGATTTCAAATTGTTCGGCTCCTACATGGCAAAATGAGATGCATAAATAAGAGATTGAAGTTTTTTACTGTGGTATGCTAAGGATCACTCACTGTTTCAGTTTATATACAGCTTGTCTCAAGAGAGACATAACTATATCTGGCTTTGCTAAGCAGTTGTGTTCCAGCAAGACATTGTTTTTCCTCTGTCTCTTGTCCAGCTCTTCTAAAGGTTCTTGGTCCCCACACAAATAGAATGGTTTCAGGTGTTATTCATAGGAAAGGATTTGCTGAATGTGTTTTATCCACCATTTAAAATACCTATGAATGGGGCCAGAGATTTAGTTCAGGGGCACCATGCCTGCCTTGCAATTGCAAGGTCCTAAGTTCAGTCCCCAGTACCAAAAAAAATAAAATAAAATACCTTTGAATAGGGCTGGAGGTGTAACTCAGTGTTAGAGCATGTGCTTAGCATGCATGAGACCCTAGTTCAGTCCACAGCACTGAAAAATAAAAATTAAATACTTAGAAATGATGAGATTATTAAGTACCTGACTGTGCCTATATAATTCCTTAGTTCTTTGTCACATGCTCCTTTAAGCTCTGAATGCAGTTTCTTTGTTGATTAATTTATTTTGCAGTTCAGATTTTTGTTCCCATTGAGTCCATATCTTCAATGAGGTTGTTTGTTAAAATGGTGAGCTTGTTATTGATAAATGGAATCATTCTAATGAAATTTATTGTCAAAAATACTTGTTCTTAATTTATAAATAACAGGGATTTTATTTCATGTAAAATTAAAAAGTATGTTTTATAATTTGATAATAATGTAAAAAACATCCTTGTGAGGGTTAAGCTTGATTGTGTCAACTTGACACAATTGGGCTCCCTTGGGAGCCTCCCAGTGGCTTGGTGGAGCACACACCTGGGTGGGTCATGGATGCATGGCATGGGGGTCTGTCTATTCCCTCGCCCCTTCCTCTCTGGTGCTATGCCAGGCTACCATGAACTAAGCGGCTTTGCTCCACTACAAACTTCTGCCGTGATGTTTCTACCTTGGAGCCACTAGACCATGGACTGAATCCTTTAACACATGAGCCAAATTAAACTGCTTTAAGTTGTGCGTATTGGGTACATTGTGTTCAGCAACAAGAAAGCTGACTAATACAACTTTCCAGGATGTTGAGTACATCCTGCCCTTAGAAGGAAACCTCAGCTTAGAGGCCATGGTCTTTTCCTCAACAGGAGACATCATCTCTCCGTACAAGTCCCTGTGTGACTTTCATATTCCTTCTGAGTTGACTCTTCAAAGTGTACCACCTCCTGAGACCACTGACGTAACCTGCCCTGGACTGAAGTGACCCAATGTGATCACACTGAATCCTCTCCCCCAACCCACAGGGTCTCACATGTGCTAGGGAAGTGCTCAACCACTGAACTATACCCTAATCATCCCACACTGACTTTTAAAGACTCCTTACGCCTAGAGCAGTGATGGTGAACCTTTTAAAGTTTTCAGTGATACGAACAGCTCTTTGAGGCACACATGCCATAGGTTCACCGCCAGTGGCCTGAATGGTTCATTAATGAAACTATTCTTTTACTTTGTTGGTAGGTTTCTAATACTCTCAGGGACCAGGTATGGATGATGGATTTAAGAGTGATATTCAAGGGGAAACATTAGACTTTCTCCTCTGGCTGCCAATAGAATTAGCTAATGTGAACAACTGCTTTTTACTTAATATTCTCTGATCGGCATGCTCATTTCTACCTTCTAAAGACTGCCTCTTTCAAGAATCCTAATAGAAAAAGCAATTAAGGCAAAGAGAATGAATCACATTACAGGCTTCAGGACAATTAACATAACCCACATCATCTTTCACAACAGTCACATAGAACATCACATCAAGCTGTTTCTCAGCCCTTTGTGACTGCACACCCTGCCAGTGTTTCCTGCTCATTTGTGACTTGTCTCTATTAGTCCACGAGATTCTTGTTTTCCATTACATTACTTTGCTTTGTGATGGAAAAACAGTTGACCTGTGTGTTTTCAGAGTACATGTACACAGACTCCATGTCTTCGCCCAGGCTCTGATTTGTCTTCGTCTTCAAGTGTGTACCCATTCCCCATTAAGAATCACTGAGTTAGAACCAGTGGCAAAAGGAAATGGACTGGCACATATTTCTTCTTTTAGGAAGAGCTTTGCAGTATATTCCTAGTTATTTCTTTTTTCTTGTCCCTTTTCCCATTATCTGGTCTCTTCTCTGCATTTCTAGCCATTTCTGATTTTGTTTGTTTTCTTTTCTTATCTTTGTCACCCCCTGCTCATTGTCTTAACTCTTCAACTTCTTTTAACCTGTCTTGCACCCAGAAAAATGTTTCAAAATAGAAGAAAAACAAAACTGTGTTTTTTAGTTTTATTTTAGAAGAGCTTTATTATTATCTCTATAGCCATGTGTGTTACCCTTATAGTATCTGTATCTATTATCCTAGTATAACCAAGCTGGTGGTGCCTGTTCTTCTGATATCCCATAAGGTTTTGGGGGGATTTTTATTGTTGTTTTTTTTGTTTGTTGGGGGGGGGTTGTTTGTTTTTTGCATTGCAGTTGTTGTTTGGTTTGGTTGAGTTTGGCTCAGTTCAGTTCAGTTCGGTTTTTTTAGTGCTAGGGACTGAACCCAGGGCATTTACACTGTTACATCCCCAGCCTTTCTTAGTTTTGAGTTTTGAGACAGAGACTCAATGAGCTGACCAGGATGGGCTCGAGCTTGTGATCTTCTTGCCTCAGCCTCCCAGAATGCTAGGATTACAGGCATGCCCCTGGCTCAATCAGTTTTCAAAAGGGAAAACTGTCGACTCTGAAAGTGTGGCTGAACAGTGTAATGTTGGGGTTCTTTCCAGTCTTAATCAGTACTTACCTTCCTAATGCCATGGCCTCTTTCCCTAGTTAAACAATTTCTTTCTCTAACCTAGTTGGAAGCTATATTAAATATAAAATCTATATTCTGTAAGCAGCACTGCCAGAGCGGTATCATGCACATAGCATAAGAAACTCATTTTGATATTGTAAACTTCTTTGTCCTTTTTATGGATGGATGGCAAGATCTTAAATAAAAACACTGGAGTTGATGCATGATGTGAGATGGTTTTATGTGGTTTAGCTCTAAGCTATTGCCCTGATCTTCACTGTATTTATGCCTGACTTCTCTAAGTCATAATGACATGCCCTTGCATGCATCTTTTTAGCAAACCTTATGATGTCCCTTGCTGGACTTGCCAATGTTACACAGATCATGAGCACAGTGCAAGGTTATTTATGCCTTGTCATGTTAAAAAGGATTAAGTCAAAGGAGCTAAATTATACTGAGTTTTGAATCTATCAGGAAAACTGGAATTTTTTCCCAGCTCTCAATAACTAGCTGATGACCTTAAATAAATAGATGCCCTCATTTGTGAATTGAAGACTGTACTTCTGACCTTATCTTGCAGCAGTATTGTAAGGAAAAAATGTTGTGTATAGACCTCTGTAAACACTGTGAAAGCTGTAAGTATCATTATGTAAGATATATTCAACTGGAGGCCCATATTAGCTGTGTGACCTGGTCTTTGAGATGTCTAAAATAGCAGTTTCAATCCCTGTATATCTTTAAATGACTTCTTAGTTTTGTGAATTTGGAATTTTTGCATGGGATGAAATTTATTTTCTATAAAGAAAGCAATTAGGTCTTCACTGCAAGAGAAACCACCAACAGAACTAAAAGACACCCTACAATCTGGGAAAAAATTTTTGCCAGCTGTTCCTCAGACAAAGGTCTACTATCCAGAATATATAAAGAACTTTAAAAAGCCAGACCCCCCAAATATAAAGACCCAATTCAAAAATGGGCATCTGAAATGAACAGACATTTCTCAGGCAAAGAAGTAAAAACAACAAATAAACATATGAAAAAATGTTCAGCATCACTGGTCATTCAAGAGATGCAAATGAAAACAACGCTGAGGTTCCACCCCACCCAAGTAAGAATGGCTGCTATCAAGAAATCAACCAATAACAAATGCTGGCAGAGGTGTGGGGAGAAAGGAGCCCTTCTTCATTGTTGGGAAACAGTGTACAAACTGGTGCAACCACTGTGGAAATCAATATGGAGATACCTCAAACAACCAGGATTAGAAGTCCCATTTGACCCAGCTATTCCCCTGCTGGGTATCTTCCCAAAACAATCATACCACAGTGATATATGCTCACCCATGTTTATAGTGGCACAATTTGTAATAGCTAAAGCTTGGAAACAGCCTAAATGCCCATCAACTGGAGATTGGATAAAGAAGATGTGGGTTTTTTTATAAAATGGAGTACTACTCAGCCATAAAGAATAAGAAACTAGAGACATTTATAGCTAAGTGGATGCACACTGAGGCCATACTCTTAAGTGAAATAAATAGGACACACATGTGTAAATACCAGATAGTTTCTCTGGTGTGAAAAACTAAAAGGGTAAATAAGGATCAAAATGTATAATTGATATTGTGAAATAGGAAGAAAAGGTCTAAGGGAGTAGGGGAAGTGGGAGGGGTAGGGGAAAGGAAAGAAGGGAAAAGAAAAAATATGAGAAAAGGAAAAAATGGAAACAAAGTCTTTATAAATAGGGAAGGGTGGAGGGGGAGAAGGGAGGACCAGGGAATGGGGAAAAAATAAGATCTAAGATATTCATGTACAAGATCCCAATGATGAATGTAACTGTATTGTATACCTAAAATGTACCAATAAAGTTAATGGAATAAATAAATAATCAGATTTTATGTTCAATTTAAAAAAGCAATTAGGAAGAATAAATTATAAGTCAAACTTAACATAATGATTTCAATTTGCTTAAGGCTCCTATCTAGATAATTTAAATATTTAGAATTATCCTCTGTCATCTATAAAATGAATTCTAAATCTACTTCTTTATTCCCAGCCCTCACAAAGCACAAATTGTATCCCCTTGTGCAATTCCATCTGGCTGAAGAACTTGCTTTATTTCAAGTAGAAGACTTTCTTAACCTTTACTGCCAACCTGGTGTTTCTTTGCTCTTACCTTATATGTCTCAAGCCTAAAAGGTAACTTAAAATATGTCAGGGTATTACATTGTATGACAGACGCCTGGATGCAGTTATTATATGTAGTTCGAAAACTAGTTGTTTATAGATAGGTTTAAGTTAGTTTAATTACCAGACTAGACATACTTTGTTATCTGGATTGTTCATTATCTTTTTTAAACACATAAATACAGACTTTTGTTCCTGATCAGGAAGACATAATGGGAACGAGATTTTCACTCCTAATTTTTTTGTTTTTGTTTGGTTTTGGGGGCGTTGTTTGTTTTTTCCAGTACCGGGGATCAAACTCAGACCTTGCACTTGCAAACCAGGCGTAGCACCACTGAGCTAAACCCCCAGTCTTCACTCCTAATTCAAGCTGAAAGAAAACTAGACATTGGAAAACAAGTGGCCCAGGATTGCAGTCCCTGAGAAAAGAGAAACAGATAAAGTGGGCCCAAAGATTGCCCTAGACAGGGCCAGGGATTTAGCTCACTGGTTCCGCTGCCTGCTTTGCAAGCACAAGGTCCTGAGTTCAATCCCCGGTACCAAAAAAACAAAATAAAAAACAAGATTGCCCTAGATTACTGTCTAGAGGAAGTTCCCAGGCTACAAAACAGGCAGAATGAACCAGAAAGATCACAGAGTGTCACTAAATTGAGAAGACATATGGAACTTGGAAAGTTTCCAATTTTGGAAAGACCAAAATGAATAGTGGTATGGGACAGAAACCCAGGGAAAAGGGGCTGCACAAATAATGTTTCAGAGATTTGAAAAGGAATCTCATTCAGCCTTTGGTTAACTTTGCACATAGTCTTCAGAAGATACTGCCTTAATAGGTATATATTAGCTCTAGACCCTACACCAAATTAAAAACAAAATTTAAAAGCAAACTTTAAAAGGATCAAATGGTTCCTAAAGAATTTAACTGCTAGTTAGGATAAAATACAATGTTAAGGGAATACACAAATTCCAGCACCCAACCATGTAAAAATTACAATGATCAGTAAAATACTGATGGCTACTTAAAAAGCAGGAAAATAGAATTCATAACCAGGAGAAAATAAATAAAAATGTGAAAGCCTAAAGTTAAATTTTACTTGATAGGAAAGCAGGCTTTTAAGTTCATTACTGAAGCATTATTGTAGCTTCTAATATTTTCAGATTTATAACTGAGCATGATGGCGCACAACTGTAATCCTAACACATAAGGGCCTAATTTATTTGTTTTATTTAGTTCCTAATGTTGTGAACATGAATGCTTTCAGAATAGTATGTAGTATGTCTTTTGCTTAACTCTAACCAAAATAATAAATGTTAAGGTCAGCGGAAACTTATGTTGTCTGTAGTAGAAATGTGCAGCCACACTATCCAAACTTGCAAAAAGTTGTTGACTGTGCTTTATAAATGTTCTCTGTATCCCTTTACAGTTTTAGAACATCAATTTGTTTTCTTTTACTCTAGTTACTGATGGTTCATTTCTAAACATAAGTGTCCCTCCTTGTCTTAGGGATTGCTTCTTTTTTAATGAGTAATTAGCAATGTATTTACTGCTTTCTTGTACTACTTTAAATTTACAGAGAATTAACAAAAATAACAGAACTAAAGGAATAGTAATTTCTATTTTCTTCAAGAAGCTTTAGAAAGTTAAGAAGAGTTGCTGTCAGCAGGGTAATTCCTAGAAGTGCCTTCCTGAGAAAAGAGCATGGGAACAGGCATCATCCTCCATCTACTCAATGTCTGGAGAAAATGTAATCTTGTTTCTTTTCTTCCTTTCACTGTAAATAATTAGAATGCTTGTTGAGAGGCTTTACAGTTTCGTTTTTTAAATATGTATTATATATTTATTTTAATAGATCATCCCAGTAATAGAAATTGCCTCTGTACTGTAGTAATCAACAAGGAAATACGATGAAAAAAATTTGACACCAAGAAGGAAATTCTTAAATGGCTGTAAGGTTTTCTTCTAAGTGTTCTCTAGCCTAACAGTCTTTAAATAGTTACAGAGACAGAGGGTGTTGTGCAAGTTAAGTAGACAAAATAAGTGATAACTTTATTATCCCCATGCTGCCTTCCCACCCCCTGAAAATCTACTTACAGTGTACATTTTCTGTTTGTGGCCCTGGAGATGAAAATTAAATCTGATGTCATATCTTAGTTATGCATCCACATGACCACAGTTATGTTCTCACATTCACCATTTCCTGGTTTCACTATCCATGAAAGTAAGTTTTACTTCCATGGGAAGAAACAGACTAAGGTCTTAGTAAGTCTTGATTAGTATCAAGGTTTGGAGACTGCACTTGAGGAGTACCACAGCTATAGCAGACACTTAGACATCACCTAGAGGGCTCCTGGTTACTCCCCGTCATCAGTGAACTCAGGAGAAGAAAAAAGTCCTGGCAGTCATAAAATGTTGCCCTTCCAGAATCATCATCCAACTTTTTTTTTTTAAATGACACAGGGTCTCACTATATAGTTCCGGTTGGTCTTGAACTCACTGTGTAGCCCAGGCTGGCCTCAGACTTATAGTGATCCTCCTGCCTAAGCCTCCCAAGTGCGGAGATTACAAGCAAGCATCACCACACCCAGCCCAACAATTTGAATGTACTAAATTCTATTAACTACATGCTTAAAATTGTTAAAATAAAAATGTACATATAATTCATCAGAATTAACCCCACACACTTTCTAAAAACAACTCCTCAGGGACACCAAACAGCTTTCCCTAAAGGTTAACCTGTTAAGTGACAGGGTGACTCAGGATGAGAAAAAAAATAGAGGAGCGAACCATTCTCTGTCACTGTGGCTGAAACTGAATGAACCCTGAAACATTACCACCTCACTGGTGGTTAGGATAAACAATGCCTACTGACTCTTCTGTTCTTTTGCCAGGTTTGACAATGTAATGATAATGACCGTAATGATTAACAGCAACAGTGATAGATACCTTTTAAGCCTACTATATACCAGGTTCTGTCATCTGTGCTTCCTGTTAGTTTTCTTATTTAATCCTCTCAACTACCCCATGAAGTAGGCAGAAATGTTATAAGGCCTGCAGATCAGAGAGGAGTTTTAGAGTTAAGTAAGGTAAGGATCAGAGCTGAGGTACACACTTATGGAGTTTTATTCCTCACCTTAACACTCTGGACACCTGGGTCACATCACCCCACATGAGGTCTCTGTTGAGATGCAGATTCTGTATACAGCACCACGTTGATGCCTTAAGCTCAGTCACTGGGTTGTTGAGTGAACATTTACTGAACGCTGGGTGAGGGCCAGAGGAAGAGAAAGAGAATAGTTTTTTTAAAATTTGAGGAAATTAAAGTATGAGTCTGACAGAAGTCGGGACTGGAACTTGTTCTCACCATGAAAGCCAAGCTGACCACAGTGGAAGTCCTCTGCTCTGCCATCTCAGGATGCTCTGCAGCTAGAGACCACTCACCACCCACACAGTGCTGTGGCAAGGACAGGTGTTCTCCTAATGAAGGAACCGTGAGTGTTTTGGTCAGTGTTTCTGTGGTCTCTATCCCTTCCAGTAGCCTGAGAGTCTCATATTTCTTCAGCGAGTGGAGACACATAGTGAGATATCAGCAACTCAGCTCTTTTGAGGCCATCAGCTTCCCAGGGTAGGTCCAGTAGCCAAACATATTAGCCCCCCCGGGGGGGGTTAGATTTACAGTGTACTCTGTTGCCCTTCCACCCCCTCACAGCAAAGGTGCCTAATCTCCTTGCACACCCCTTGTTCACAGGAACCCAGTGTGAAGAGAAAGAGGAAAGTTCTATGTGAGCAAGATTCCAAAAGCTGGTTTAAGAGTAATCCCCCTCATACAAGAAATTCTTCTGAACCTATTTTTTCATCACACAAGTCCATTAATAGCTCACATTCACATTACACACTTACAGTCTCCTCCAGGAATAGTTTTTATTTTGGATTCAAGATTGACCAGTTTAGAGTAAGATAGAGAAAACTGCCTTTGTAACCCGAAATACTGCAGAACCCACCCACCCCCACCCCATACCAGGGATTGAACTCAGGACCTTGCGCTTGCCTGGTGCGGTGCTACTGAGCTAAATCCCCAGCCCAGAATCTTTCTTTTTTTTTTTCCAGAACCTTTCTTTAAAATGTATTTTCATTAGTTGATTCTAGGTTTAAGATGAAATGTGTTTTTTATACATTTATTAAGTTTATTTGAAGTTAAAGAGTCACCCTTAAAATATGAAATACAAACTGATTTAGAATTTTATATTTTGCCACTTAAATAACTTAACCATGTATATTTCAGGAATCCAGCACTTCTTTATACCACCATAACTTTTATTTTATATTAACATAAAAATCCTACACGAATGGCCCAGTGGCTCACAAATGTAATTCCAGTTATGCAGGAGGCTGAGGCAGGAGGATTTCAAGTTTGAAGTCAGCCTATACAATTTAACAAGACCTTGTCTCAAAAAGGTCTGGGAATGTAGTTCAGTGGTAGAGTGTCCCTATATACCAGTACCTAGTACCCTTCCCCACAAACGTACAAAACAAAGCCTACAGTTTTAAAATAAATGTCAGCATTTATGGTTCAGAAATAGTGCATACTGAATTGGCATGTTCCCTGAAATTATTCCTTTCTTTACCTGTCAGTAATGTAATCCATACATTTGATAATGGTCAACTTCCCACTTAGTTTTCCGTATAATAAGATGTAAAAAAAAAAAAAAAAAAAAAAAGATGTAAAACTTCCACAAGTGGTAATGTCATCATCATTCTGCATTAGCAAGTCACTCTGTCACTGTCATTTTTCTATCCTCTTATCCACAAGCCAGGCTAGTCAGCTAGCCTTCTTTGGAGTTTATGGGGACCTGACAAATTCCATTAGAAAGTCAATCTAGCTTTTTGTCTGTTTTGACACCAACACATTAGGTCAGCCTGTGTCTAGGAAACACTTGTCAAAAGGGCTGTCTTCCAGCATTTCTCACTGTTATTCTTTAGAGTGGTATCTCTTGAAGGTCATATTAGAGATCTTTTTCTCAAAGTCATATCAGCCATAGCTCAGTGAGGGCCAGTCCCACCTAATGAGTTATGTTCTCTAAAACTACAAATAGCTTGATTCCCTAATAAAACCTGTTTGCCTGGGCCAGGGATTTAGCTCAGTAGCATGGTACCTGCCTCACAAGCACAAGGTCCTGAGTTCGATTCCCAGTACCACAAAAAAAAAACCTGTTTGCCTGAATATTTCACCATTACTTCAGACTACTCTCAAACTTAACATATCCAATTTGCACATTCATTCTCACACTTTGAAAGTACAGTACATTACTTAATATCTTTCATTCTATAAATATAGTATGAAAGCTCAGATAAATGCAAATATACAAACAGTATTTCACTTTATTATTGTTCCTTCTCTGCTCGTCCTTCACCTCTCAGTCATACACCAAAGGCACACACATACACATATATATATCTGTAGTTATATACATCTTTTCATGGTTAAATTATGACTTTTACTATCTCTTTTTTTTCAATACTGAGGATTGAACCCCAGGCCTTCACACTGGGCTATATCCCCACCCCAAACACTTCTTTTTGTTTTTTGTCTTTTGTGAGACTGGTTTCAAACTTGCAGTCCTCCTGCCTCAGCCTTCCAGAGTAGAATTTCATCCTTAATCTTATTTGTGCTAAGTTGGAGGTAGATAAGAGGGATAATGTATACCAACCTTTTTATCTCCCGATACTGGGGATCGAACTCAGCACCTGGTGCTTGCCAGGCAGGCACGGCGCCACTGAGCTGCATCCCTGGCCCCCAACTTTTAAAATACACAGTGATTTCATAGCATCCATTAGCTGCATATTGTCTATCCAAGGTGAGCTATTCTGTTTTGTTCTGTTGTTTTGTTTTTGAGACAGGGTCTCACTTTGTAGTTTTTAGTATCACCAACTAAGAAATTGTAATGACTCAGTCAAATAAGTCACAAGAAAATATCTCAACACAAGTACAGTGTGATGATTTGCTATAATATGGGCTGAACATGTTGCAACTCTGTGGACCTTAGTTTTGACAGATAAAAAATCACCAGCTAATGAAATGAAGCCACTAAAATTTTTTTCTTACATTATCCATGGAGAAGCATTTTAGTTTATAATTGCATTACAAGTTGAGATTTAACCTGTTAGTACAATCTGCACCTTTTAAGGCATCCAAGTGCATTTGATTAAGCATTTAGCATTACCCCTGGGGAAAGCAATCCCAAAGAGCCATTGGGAATGGAAGGCATTAATTTCTGCCTTGTAATCAGCCTTCACTATGACCTGTCACCTTCACCCACCACCTCCAGATTACCTAAGGGCTTTTCTGTGTCAGAAGAACTATACTAGAAACTTGAACTTAGTACAAATCAGAATTAGATTTTACTAAGCTAATTTTCATTTCCGATTTTAATCAAATTTTAAATACTTGCCTCCAGAAATAAATGGTAGTCGTGGTTAACTAGCATCCCCATCTGCCATGATCACTTTATCCTTTTTTTTCTTTTTCATTTTTTCTCCTCCCATTTTGTCTTTTTTTGTTCAGTGTTGAATTGAGGACACAAAAAACACTTCCGCTTGTCACTTCAATATAAGTTTTAGACTCTAGTTAAAATAATGAACATGAATTGACACTGCAGTAACTTGGCCTCGTGTGCATTAGAAATAACCTCTTAAGTTAAATGCTGTTATTTAATCTTCTGTTACCTTTATGAGAATAATTCCCTAATATTTGATTTATTGCTAATTTTTTATGGTTATCCTAGCCTGGGTAATTTAAATATGTAACGTCTACAGGTACTTGCTAAAGCTTACTTTCAAGTAAAAACAGTCATTGTTAATCAGGTAATGGGCATGTTCTTCTTTAGAGGCTAACAGGCTGTCAGTGTCAGTGCAGGGATGGGCCTCCCTCTGTGTCTGTTAGTGTGGAGCTGGGAAGGCTCTCCTGATGGGCTCAGTAGGCCATATTACTCTCTTTAATGTTTTCCACTGTGAAGCTTTTAACTTCTTTATCTGGATTACATCCTTTCACAAATTAAATAAATTTCAAATTGATAATTAAAGATGTAAGCAGGAATCCTCATCAGAAGTATTCTATATGTGAAATATTAGCAAATACATAAAATTTAAAAGGGCATCCATTCTATTAATAGTTATTTTTTTGTTTGGTTTTTCCTGTCCTAAGTAAGAGAGTATAATATGTGTAAATGCCAGAAGTTTCCTTATAAGACCTCTGGCAAAATAAAGCAAAACTTACTCGCCTAGAGGGTTCGTGTAACCTTGCAAAAATATGTACAAGTATTTATCATCATTCCTAAGAACAACTGCTGTGTTTGTATGTAAAGAAATAAACAAGGAAAACACTATAGGACAAATGATACCTAATTTGCAAGAGAAAATATAATTGTTCATGCAGATGGAAGGGCATTCTTATTTAGGGCAATGGGTCTATTCTTTGCTCCTCCCTCCCTCCAAATACAGCTCCACACATATAATCACTATGCAAATCTACTCAGCATATTTACACCAGAAAGAAATGTAGCCAATTATAGAAAAATAGGTGTTCTAAGCATTCATTAAATCTCTCAGGGCAAGAGGGTGAATTAAACTTTATAAGGCTGCTATAAAAATAACTATTTTAGAATTTGAATATGGTTATATAATTTATTGCATGTTAACCACACTCAATTTTGACACCAAAATTCAGCCTCTAAAAAATATTCCCAGTGAGGCCTTCCATTTGGGGACCTGTGACTGCGTCCACCACCCAAGCATTTAAAAGTTAGGGCTGAAGCCTGTCCCATTTCATGAAAAATGAAGAGTAGCCTTTGCATTTCCCAAAAAATTCTGTGAAAGGGGCTATACGTGTAGCTCCATGGATGAGAACCAACTTAGCATATGCAAGGCCCTGGGTTCAGTTTGCAGCACCAAAAGAAAATTTCTTGGTTTGACCTCCTTGAGTAAATGCAGAGCGACTTAAAACCCCTGTATGGTAGATCCTGACAACATCATCCACAGGATAGAAAGCATGGTCCTTCCCATCTGGTGAATGTTCTCTGTATGATTGCAAACCAAGAAATCAAGTTTCTATAACCCATTTTCTTATCTTTAATGATGGATGGTAATTTAGAGAAAGAATTAGATAATACGAATGCAAGTGTAGTATTAATGTTAAATATTATTTTAAGGGGACTGGCCTAGAGGAAAGGGCTTTTGGGCCGCCTTCTGTCCTGCCGCTCCCGGCCCAGAGGAAGGGACTTCCCTTACACCATCTGTCCTGCTGCTCCCAGCCAAGAGGTAGGGCCTTCTGAACCACCATCCCACTGCTCCTGGTCCAGAGGAAGGGGCTTCCCAGCCACCATCCCTCCTGCCGCTCCCAGCCCAGAGGAAAGGGCTTTTGGGCTGCCATCAGTCCCAACATTTCTGGCCCAGAGGAAAGGGCTTTTGGGCC
>NW_004624788.1:1301381-1318442 GCF_000247695.1 Heterocephalus glaber
GAAAAAAGTAATTTCTTATTTTATACACATAATATTTATTGTTTGAATTTATTATGCTGTGCATTTATTACTTTTTAACTTTATAAAAGATTTAAATAAATTAAAACTAGGCTGGACTGAACTATGAAAGATCTGTGAAAGAAACAAATATGAGCTATTTCAGTTTCCAGTACAGTTCAGTGGTAGAAAGCTTGTCTAGCATGCACAGGCCCTGGGTTCTATCCCCTGCCACACCAAAAAACAAAACACACCAAAAAACTCTTTTTCTGTGTTGGAACACCAGCCACAAAAAGCCTCCAGTGACTTGAGGGTAACTAAAAAAATAATGTTAATCACAGAGGTAATAGAACAATGGGAAAAGCAGTGGATTATAACTGAAAAATCCAAGAAATGGCAAATTTAAACCACAAATTCTGATAATAAAATAATTGTTTTTAAAAATCAGCCATGAAAAAAGTGAAAGAAAGCTATCAGAATCACCATTTCACTTGATCATCTGTTAATATTCCTTGCATAAAGGACAGATTTCTGTGATGCAACCTATTTATGATTTTAGTGCTGCAGAGGGAAACCTGCTATTCATAGCTAATATTTTGTGTGTGTCCCTTATTTACTGTACTTATATTCTTCTATCCATCCATTTGTCCATTTAGTAAATGTAGGGTTAACAAGAAGATTACAGAGATGAGAATCCCAGAATAGGAACTAGCACAGCACTGGTTCTTCAGGGCCCTGAACATAGTAGGAACTCAAATATTTGTTGAATGAATATATGAGCTCCAGTCCAATAGGAAATATGAATAAGTAAACAGACAACTGAAAGGCAGTATTCACTATGTAAAAATGTTAAAGGTGTGGATGGATAAAATAGAGATAAAATATGTAAGTCTGATAGGCAGCCCCTAGAATACAGTTCCAAGGGTGCTATACTTGAGCTAAATGCTGAGGAATCTGTCCAGGAAAGAAATGGAAAGGGTTTTCTCAGGCAGTAAAACCGAAGATACAGAGCCATGAGCAGAGCTTACTTATTAAAGCTGAAAGTTGGTTATTTTGGTTAAAGCGTTGGATAGAAGAGTCTAAAAAGATAAGGTCTCTATCACAGAGGACCTTGGAAGCAATATTGACTTTGGATTTTACCTGAAAAAAATCCGATTTATGTTTTTAAAGGATATACACAAATGCATATTTGCCTGTCTTCTTCATTTTGAAAACAATGGCAATTTTTTATGCATGTGCTTTACAAGAATTAATTTCATTCTTATAACAAACTGTATAGTAGGTACTGTTACTCTCTTCATTCTCAATTCAAAAAAACTTAGGCACAGAGAAGTTAAGTAATTTGCCCAAGGTGACTTACATAGTGGAACTGAGATAGTAACCCAAGTTGTGTGGATCCAAAGCCCATGCCTTTTTATGCTATATTATTTTTGTTTGTGCTTCTCTAAGAACATGTATGTTTTCTTAAGAGGAATCAAAACTTTTTTCCATCTAATTTCTCTTATATCACCTCAATCAGTAGATAGCAGTCTGCCTTTTTTCCAACTCCTTTCATACTCATTTCCCTAGTTATGGTTAAGATGTAAAATATCCCTCAAAAGTCTCATGTATTCAGGTGATTGGATCATAAAGGTACTGTACTCATCAGTGGATTAGTCCATTGATGAGTTCATGGTTGAATGTGCTATTAGGAAGTGGGGCCTGATTGGAGGTGGATCACTGGGGGAGTGACTTGAAGGGTATATTCTTGTCCCTGTCTCTTCCCTTCTCTCTGCTCCCTGGGTGCCTTGGAGTGAGCAGCTTTCCTCCACCATGCTATTCCTGCCTTGGAGCCAATCCACCATGAACTGAACCCCCTGAAACCATGACCCAAAATAATCCTTTCCTCCTTTAAGTTGTAGATGTTCCATATTTTGTCCCAGAAATGGAAAAGTGACTAATACAGCTTTTTTACCATTCACTTGCTTCTTAACCTTTTTAATATGGATCCATGTCTCTCTCTTGCCTTTTGTGGATGAAGTTATAAAGCCCTTGGGCTTCCAACCAGTCTTGAGAAAGGCAAGGCCTTCAGATAGGGTTGAGAGAATTCTCTAAGCTTTCTCTTCTAGAATCAAAGGTGCACATAACACAGATTTCAAAAATGGGGAGCTAAAGTAAAGTAATGTGATTATATTTTGCTCACAAATAATAGGAAAGCTTTTGATCTAGTTAGTGGAGGACAGTGTATACCCAACTCCCACCCCATGATTTTATCTTGACCACACTGTATGTCCAGTACCTCCACATCAGGAATCTTGAATAAATACTACACTGGAATTTGTGCTTAAAATTATCGAACCTCCTGGACTGGGAATGTAGCTCAGTGATAGAGGACTTGCTTAGTGTGGAGTTACTAACCAAAACAAAATCACTGAATCCTATTGTGTCAATGTGAACATGTTTCTCTTCTGAAACTTACTTTCAAAGGCGGGAAATATAGGTGTTAGATTTCAATTTTCTTTTACACGGATGCATTTTGTAGTTTTTCATCGGTAAAGAGGAGGAAAAGTGATAGAAAATAACCTCAAAGTATTGCCAGGGATTTAGCTGTTGCCGGGAATGTAGCTCAGTGGTGCTCTGTCTGCCTGGCAAGCACAAGGTCCTGAGTTTGATCCCCAGTGCCAAAATATAATAATAACCTCAAAAATTAATGAAGACTTGGGAAAGTAATACAATCTTGAAACCCAACTGATGAGAAATATTTCCTTCTTTTTAGAACAAAATTGTCTAGGGAATTTGAGTAACTTAGATTTGGAGACTTATTTAATCCCTGGTATATGTGACACCATGGAGATGAAACTATATAAAACAATATTCTACCTTACTTAGGATCACATCTAAGACTACAAGAAGAGTATCCTTTTTTTTTCAGGGACTCACTAAATTCCCTGGGCTGGTGTCAAACCCATGAGCCTCCGCCTCCCAAATATCTAGGATTAGAGGCAAAAAAAAGAGTGATTCAAGCCATTAAATTCACTGTGCTATCCTTTGGCTACTTTGCATAGTTTTGATACATTCACTTGACTCCTCACTTTGTTCATCAAACCATTTAATATTAAGACCTATTTGGTTAATAATGTGATTTTTTAAAATTCCTTTTATATTTTTATTTTATTCATTCATATATTAAATAAATTTATGATTTGTGTAAATTTCCAAAGATACACACTAATATTTCTCACAATTTTTAGATGCACTAAAATCTCTATGAACAGAAAATTGGTCATTAATTCAGGAGAGTATTTAAAATGATTAAGAAAACCTATAATTATTGCTTAAAAGTTATCCCTCACATCGTGTTTTTAATTATAAAAGTAGAGTATAAATTAAGCCCTTTTTCATATTATGTACATAGAAAAGAAATACAGGAAGAAGTATATCAAAATGTTAATGTTTTTCCTGAATGAATTTATAAATACTATCATGCCTCCCTATCTTGCATATTATCTGAGATGTTTCACAGGTAGCATGTGTAGTTTTATAAATAGAAAATAATTCTTTTTTTAATAAATTTTATTTTATTTTATCCCATTCCGCCCCTTAAGTCATCTCCCCTCCCTATGTACAAAGCTTTGTTTCCATTTTTTTCCTTCTATTTTCATTTTTTTTCTTGTCCTTTCCTTCCTTTCTCCCTTCCTCCTCCCTTGTTCCCCTTCCCATTTGAGTACTTTCTTCTCATTTTCCAACATCCATTACACATCTCAGTCCTTGAGAATAGTTCTGGGAGGGAGGCAGGCATGGGCACCACTGAGCTAAACCCCCATCCCCAAAAATAAAAAGGTAAAAGAACCCTGAAAGAAATTTTCTTCCTTTATCCATTTTGTCTCCCTCTGCCTCCTTTGAGCTGAAATAACAGAACTGTTTCTTCCAAGTTCTTAGTATGTACTCATTGTGTGAGGATAGAATTTTAGGTAGAACATTGATAGCACTGTTCATTCCTCTGATAGTAAGCCCCTGTTAGGCAGTACAGATGGATCTTTTCTGTATTTCACTAAGGTAGGCTTCATTTCATGAAAAACTTGTCTTGCGTGATGTAGACTTGAACTGGTGAGCATATCCAAATTTCAACCCAGGCTTTGCACTCTGGACTGCCAGAAATTGGAACAAGATGATTTGCTTCAAAGATAGAGAAATGTGACAGGGACCGCACTGTAGTTCTGTAGTTGTTAGTCTCAGCTGAAAGACCATATTTTAAAAAGTAACCTAGCCAGCCGGGGATTTAGCTCAGTGGTTGCGCCGCCTGCTGTGCAAGCGCAAGGACCTGAGTTCTATCCCCCATACAAAAAAAAAAGTAACCTAGCCAATTCCCAGCTATTTAGTGTCTACACCTTAATATTGCTGGTTTAAATCTTCTTGAATTCTGGTTGTACTGGTTTAACGCGTCCCTGCTGGCTTGAACCACAGGGAATACATACATGACTGTCCCATCAGGCAGCTTGTACCACAAGATGGGAGTGTTTCATGCTGCCAGTGGAGCAGTTTTACGTGTACCACTGGCAGCAAGACATACAAATTACGGTCCCATCATGAACATGTTAAGTTTCACATTCAGCATTTGGGAAAGTGAAGAATAATCACCAAAAAATAGGCAGAGAAGCCAGGCTTGGGGATGCAACCCGGTAATCTCTCATCTCAGTACCCAGGAAGCTGAGTTCTCTTACCTCAATCTGGGTTACACGGTGAGACTGTCTCAAATCCCCTCCACCACCACCACCCCAAAATAAGAGAGATAGAGATATAAGCAAATTCATATATAAGGTAGTCTGGTTTGTTTTGGTTGGTTGTTTGGGGATTAAACCCAGGGCCTTAACCCCTTCTCAAGAGATCTCACCCTAGAAGACCCTGGAGTTCCTCTTCCATACTCTGTTTATTTTAATTTTTTTTTAACTTTTGAGATAAGATCTCACCAAGTTATTAAATTGCCCAAGCTGGGCTCAGACTTGCAGTCCTCCTGCCCCAGTCTCCCAAAGTGTTAGGATTACACACATGTACCACCATGCCTGGCTTGCTAATATAGGAAACTATTTTCTCCATAGAATAATTATAACAAGCTTAGCATAATTCCAGCTTACACAAGTTCTCATTGTCAGTATCTTAATTACTTTTCTCGTTGTGCAAAAATACCTGACGCCCAAAGTTAAAGGAGGAAGGTTTATTTGGCTTACAGTTTGTAGAGGTTTTAGTTCTTAGCCTGCTGCCTCCAAGGCAGGGTGGCCTGGTAGAGGAGCATCACAGAAAAGAAGCAGTTAATGGCGGGCAGAAGACAACAACAGTGACCATCTTTTTGTCCTTTACATCTTACCCAGGCTACCCACTCTTAGGGCAGATACCACTCACACCCAGAATGGGGCAGCTCTAATCCTAGCATCACACCATCATTGGTAGATGATGCACACACCCTAGATCCAGCCACCTCTGAAAAGCCCCACCTGTGACTTCATAGTTAGTTCTAGACACAAGCCATAACAGACAACCTTGGGAGGCTTTTTAATATGCCGCAGCAGATCAGTTAAAAGGTGGTATTCCTGTTATGCCTTTAATACTGAGTATATACCTGTCAGTGTCTATTAGTTTATAGAGTCTCCAAATCTTCCCTAGTAGCAAGTGGAATTGGACTACAGACATACTTCCATATCCTCTACTCAGAGAGAGGGAGAGAGAGAAGGGAGAGGGGAAGAGGGAGAGTTTGTGTGTGTCTTACTGGGGACTGAACCTAGGGTCTTCACACTGAGCTACATCTTCAGCCCTTTTTTTTTTTTTTTTGAGACAAGGTGTCACTAAGTTGCCCAAGCTAGGCTCAAACTTAACGATCCTCCTGCCTCAGGCTCCCAGAGTGCTGAGATTAGAGGCCTGCACCACCACCACACCTAGTTCTCTCTCTCTCACACACACACACACACATTTAGCTTTTGCTTTGTGACTTTCCTTTTACTTCCTTCTTATCTGCCTCCTCTGACAAACCCAAGTTCTCAACACCAAATGTAAGGAAAATAAAAACTGAGAAAGAATGAAAGTAGAGAATTGGAAGGAATTGGATAGATTATGAAATTTCCAGGAACCTTGGGAGTTCTTCTTTTGCTTTTTTGTTTTGTTGGTGGTGGTGGTGGTGGTGGTGGTGGTGGTAGTTGGTTGGTTTTGATTAAACACTGATGTCAGAGGGCCATCTCCCCCAGGTACCTTGGACTTCAGAGGGTAGACTCTGCCTCTAGGCTCTGCTCCAGACTGGGCAAGTGACGGACCCTCCTGAAGTTCATTTCCTTCTGTGTCAGCTCTCTCAGAGATCTGTAGAGTTAACATATTAAGGCTTTAGGACATTGTGAAAAGTGTTACCTATTATTAATGTATTAATGTCTGTCAGTATTTTTGTAATAATGAGCTGTGTGCATTTTGATTAGGGGAAGAAGTAGGCCATTTCTCCCCCATTTCACTTGATCTAACAGCTACTATTTGGTTGTGTAATGAGGGTCATGAGGGCAGCCACTGCCTGCAGAGTTAACCCTAGGTAAACTCCACAGTTGTCCAGGTCATCTGAACCTCTTCACAAGAGATCTCACCCTAAAGGACCCTGGAAGAGTCCACAGCCCATCTGCATATTTTTCAGTGAAATACCCACTGGAAGAAAAAGGTAAAAACAGGGAAAGAGTAAGCCTTGTCAAGAAACAATGACAA
The DNA here is from genome assembly GCF_000247695.1 of Heterocephalus glaber. The sequence continues at coordinate 1,308,087 of NW_004624788.1, forward strand.
AAGGTATCGGTAAAACTTGGATGACTCTTCAGGCATTTTGTGTGAAACATTGTCTTTGGGCAGGTCATTGGCTCTGCTGTAGTGATGTTCCAGGTTAGAGCAGCAGCTCCTTGCCTCCTTGAACAAGGGCCAACTTCCTGGATACCCTTTCCTGACTTAGAATAGGAAAAGGCACGGGTATTCGCTGACTGCTGATTTTGCTTCCCTTACAGCCGACCCTCTGGTGGGCAGCATTGCCACACAGTACATGACCAACAGAGCAGAGCATGACCGGATGGCCAGACAGTGGACCAAGCGGTATGCCACATAGGGGCCTGCCACTGCTGCCCCTGCCGGACCTGTGCAAGCACATTCACCAAGTGCATCAATAGCCCTACCACCCCTCTGGACCTCGGTTCTTATCTTCCTAGTTTTATTAAATTTTGAACTGTTTTGTGATGGTATGTCATTATTCACTCCCTTCCTCCTCCTTCCTCCCTCCTCTGTCCTCCCCTTTTCTCTCTCCCTCTCTTTTCTCTTTTCCTTTTCTGTTAACTTGAAAGATTTTGGATTTTTTTTCCCCACCTCAATGTGGATGGGAACTTTTGTTTTCAGTGCAGACGATGTTGGATCTGTAATAGTAAGAGCTTTCTTACAAAGCTTTGTATTACTGTGTGGTTTTGTTTCTGTTGGTTTTTTTTGTTTTTTTTTTTCTTTTATGTGATCTTTGGAAAAACACAAATTCAGAATTATATCTTGTTTCTACTTAAATGTAGTGCTTAGGGTTAATTTTTTGTACTGAAGTCTTTATTGGTGGGTGCATGCTACTGGGAACAAGTTTTTGTACAAAAGCTTCAATCAGAATCACTGTGCATTACTGAGACCCTGTTTATCACTAGCCTTCTGTTCCCCATGCAGAAGACTATTGGATGGAACAAAAATAATAATGTATTTTGATTTACTTAAAGTGCTTGTAAATTTCTTAGGGACCTGCCACTTTTGACTGTGGATCAGTTGATGTACACTTGTATTATTAAAACACTCAATAAATCACTGTGGCTGATAAATGTACTTCAGGTAACCTGGCGTTTGCTTTCTGTCCTGGTGACCCACGTAGCGTGATGTTCAGTGAAGTTTATCTTGTTAAATTCAACTGCAGATTCGAGTATATTTTTACCTCAAGCCTCTAAAATTTCTTCAAACTTGAGTTGCTTAACATGTGAAATTTCTGTCAATAACCTGATGATCTTACAGTTGTTACAATGGATCACTATCATTTTACAACCTGCTTGTTACAACCTTCTCCACTCAACAGTTAATAATGTGGCTCCAAAAATAGCCTCCTAATGAAAGTGCCATGTGAGCAGAACATCCTCCCACCCTTATGCTTATTTCTCTTTTCTCTTCAAATTTTTATGATGATTGCTGTTGAGCTTTGTTTTGTTTAGTTCTGTTTTGTTTCTGCTTCATGATTTTGGTGGAAGAAACAAACTCGTCTGTATCAGTCATGGTCGCACAGTCTGTGACAAGGGTATGCCTGTCCAGCTGGACTGTCAGGCTGTTGTACTGTGCTGCTTGCTGCTGGAGGCAAGGGAAATGTGTGGGCGGCAATTTTTAAAGCTGACTTGCTAGTTGATATTCATAGCTCTTTGGGTTCTAAACATACTGGAAACTCCTGCCCCACTAAGCACCCTTAACTGGCCTACCATATAGTTTGATCTCAGTTAAGTAACTGTTAACATCTGTATTGCTAAGAGGTAGGATTTTCAAATGTTAGTCATTTACCTGTGAAGATTTCAACAGATAAATATCTGATTTGAAAGGTGCATGTTTTATTCTTAAGTTTTTTAAAACGAAATTCTTTTTTTCTTTTTTTTTGGTACAGGGGATCGAACTCGGGTCCTTGTGCTTGCACAGCAGGCCGCGAAACCACTGAGCTAAATCTCCAGCCATGAAATTCTAAAGAAAATATATTTAAATATTCACAATGCTACTTTTAAACCAAAGTGCTTAGGGGTATTTTTCTCCTTTTAATAATGACCTTACTATTCATTTTATTTGAAGACCTTTTCAATATACCAGAACTCTATGGTCTCTGTTGCAACTGGTCAACTCCTTAATTGTAGCAAAAGGAACCAGAACAATACATAAATGTATGGGGATAGGTTTGTTCCAATAAAATTTTACAAAACAAGCAGTAACCAAACTGGCCTCATGGGCTGTAATTTTCTCCCTTCCCCCTCTCTCCCTCTCTCTCCCCCTCTCTCTTACTCTCTTTTTCTCCCTCACTCTCTTTTCCTCTCTCTCCCTCTCTCCCTCTTTCTATGTCTCATCTTGCTAAGTTTTTTTTTTTTGGTACTGGGGATCGAACTCAGGTCCTTGGGCTTGCAAGGCAGGCGCGGTGCCACTGAGCTAAATCCCCAACCCTCATCTTGCTAAGTTGCACAGGCTGGCCTTGAACTTGTTATCCTCCTGCCTGAGCCTCCTGAGCTGCTGGGATTGCAATATACTACCACACTCGACTCGTCTCTTTATTTAACATAAATAGTAAAGTACAAGCCTAATTTTTAGAAAGTTACCAAGAATGTTTTATTGCTTATGGACTGTCTCATCATTTGTTTTGTTTTGTTTATTTTAATGCTTCAGATTAAAAAATTTAGTGTTTAAAGCATAAAATGTTATTAAACTTTTTTTTTACCTTTTGACAGATTAAAGCAGGCTCAGGATACCATGCTTTTATAGGCTATATTTAAATTCAGTTGCCCTTTCTTCTTTTAAAATGTCAGCTCCATTAGACACATTTTAAATAATATATCAAATATATTACATTCTGCATTTTATATCAACTTGTATATCAGATCATTTTTAAATGTATGTTATTTAGGAACCAGAGATTACAATAATTCTAGTAGGAAATCCTGCCACAAATCTGTTTACTTTACTGTAAACCACTTTTAGGTTTTATGTCAGTCTATGATATGAAGAGGCTATAAAACTTCTCTTCCTATCTTTATAAACTCTAAATCCTTAATGACAAACATGTACCTTGGTTCTCAAAAATGTATAAGCTGGGGAACCTCCAGAGAGACCAACAAATTTTTTTTTTTTTAATTTGTTTTTTGGTACCAGGGATCGAACTTGGGACCTTGCGCTTGCGAGGCAGGCACTGGAACCACTAAGCTAAATCCCCGGCCCGAACAAACTCTTAATAAAGCCTTTTGAAGTCTAGATTCCAGATAACATGGTAATTTTACTTGAACTCTATAATCCTACCAGGCAATACAATTCAAAAACATATTTTTAAATGCTTGTAAAATAAGATTTAGTAGTTTGGCACCCAGAAAGCTTACAGTTTTACTAAAATTTATGGGGATAACATTTCTAAAATTCAAGAATGATTTTTGTGCCCCAATATTACTAAATTCTTTGTATCTATTATTAATACTAGCTGTAGTATTTTATAGCTTTGTTACATAAAATGTTGGCAGATCCTTGGCTGAGGCAACTATTGGTCATTTAAAAATAGTTTCAGATGATGTTTATTGATCTTAAATCGTTCAAAAGGTCATGGTTTTAATTTGTCAGTAAACTACACATAAATAGAGCATTCTTCATCTGTTCTACAGGAATCTATCGAACAGAGCAATTACATAAACAGTCCATCTTTGCTTTTTACTCTTAAGATTAGGAAGAAATATGCTTTAAATGTGTTCCCCAAAGTACAGATGTTAGAAATTGCACCTCAAATGAAAGAGTGGTAGGAAGTGGGAATGTATTTTTAGTACTGTTATGTGGGAGTGTGTTCCTGATAATGAGAAGGGCTCAGCCCCTCTCCTACCCTGTCTCTCATGTGCTCTCTTGCTCTTCTGCCTTTCACCATGAGATAATGCAGCAACAAGGTCCTGGCAAGGTGAAACCTCCCAGCCTCCAGAACACTAAGAAATCTTTCTTCTTTACAAATGACCCACTCTTGGGTACTCTGTCACAAAACAGACTAACACAGGAAGCAGAGAAGTTCACAAAATACTGGTTTAGGAATTAGGAAGAAAGGAGATATTTAGTCCAAAGGGACTATAATCCAGATCATAATTTATCTAGCAAATCCTCAACCTAGCCTTTTAAGGGTATAGGTGGCCCTGAGTCACATGAAGTTACCAAAATGCCAAAATGAGATTCCCATTCAAGCATGTGACATCAGAGCCCTTGCTGTTAACTTCAAAGCCACATACACCTGTCCTCTAACTAGAAGGTAAAAATAAATTGATATAATTCAGTCTTGGTCAAGATGGTACACAATTTCTAGATGGTGGGGTTTTGCCATCTTCAATAAATGGGGAAAATGGTTGAAGAAAATGTGAACTTAGTATAAGATGAGAGACAAAACTGCAGGAACACCTTTCTTTTTTTTTTGTACCAAGGATTGAACCCAGGACCTTACACTTGTGAGGCAGGCAGCAGCACCACTGAGCTAAACCCCCGGCTACTACCTTTCTAATCTTGGAGGCACCACACAAAGATGTGACTGACCATGGGAAACATGTCATTTGGAAAATCCTGAGTGGACTTCTCTGCATCTCAGCACTGCAGTAAAAGGGATATTGGCTGGGCATACTGGCATGCTCCTGTAGTCCCACTTACTCCAGAGGCTGACAATTGGTTAAGCCCAGGAGTTCAAGGCCAACCTGGACAACATAGCAAGACCCTGGCTCAAAAATGGGAAGGGTAGCAATTATTGTCATGTATGGCCATTAAGAAAAATTTAAAAATTGTCTGTACAATGAGAGATGTTCAGACTCAATACTGAACATAGTTGAAATTGCACAGGAAAGCACCAGGAGATCCTAACCTACTGTATTTTATTTCAAAGTAACTTTATAACTGTCAAAATATCACTTCTGTACAGGGCTCTCTGGCATGTGCACTGGGACCTGAAGCCACATGAGTACACTCTGTGCCTGAGCTAGTCCCAGAATTGTCCTCAGAGGAAATGTGCAACATGCCTAGCTAAATTCTCAGCTGTAGCACTTTGTTGCATCACATCTGAAATCTGTTCATTAGAGACTATTCAGAGGCTAACAACACTGTGCCCTCTGCTATAGTTCGGATCTTGAATGTTCAAACTAGAAAGGCCCATGTGTTAAAAGGCTTGATCTCCAGGGTTGTGCTACTGGGAAGTGGTGGAACTTGGGTGGGTGGAGGGGGTGTTCATATGGAAGATTCTTGAGTCATTGCCCTTGAAAGTGATTATGGAATGCTGCCCTCTTCCTCTTTCTCTTTTGCTTCCTGGCCATGAGATGTTTGCTCTGCCACATGTTCCCACCATGATGTGTTGAAATAGCACCACTCGATCAATGACAAGAACCTCCAAAACTGTGAGCCAAAAAAACCTTTTGTCTACCTTAATTATCTTAGATATTTTGTTGTAGTGATAGGAAGCTAACATACCCCCTGAAGGTAGGCATGCATTTCCCCACATCCATGCCACCCCCTGGGGAGCTGACTGTTTTCTTGAACCTGGAACTTCACTCCTCTGCTAAGCACTTTCTCACATTCCTTCATGAGCACTGGCGATGTGGGTTAGAGTTATCAGAAGACACAAAATCCCAAGTCTCCATGACCTTCAGTCCTGAACAGACCAGGACAGATCATTGAGTCTTTGTGCTGGTATGGAATTTCATTCAGCATTAGATCTTGATACTGTATAGGACTAGTGTGGACCATTGAAATGTTTTACTTTAAGAACAGTGTTTTCTGAGAGACTGAGGCAGGAGGATCAGAAGTTTGAGTCCAGTCTAGAAAGCTTAGTGAGACCCTGACTCAAAAGGGGGAATGGGGACTGAGTACCTGAGGTTGTAGCTCATTGCAAAGACTGGATTCAATGCCCAGTACCAGTGGAGGGGGGGGGGCAGTGTTTTATTTGATCCATGTACAGTGATCTTTTTAGAAAAGATGTGCATTCTGCATTTTGAAGAACTCATTGCCCCACACATGGTTTTCACTCTCGGCCTTCTTCACTCATTCCCTGGATCTAAAGGCATGTAAAGGGTTTAAACAGTTGCAGCCTTCTTTATATTGCCAAACATGACAAGATGTGTATCTCTTTCTATGAATGAATCATCTAAAGCATAATGCCTTTTGAGGAGTTTTTTAAAAGGAACATTTTTAAATTTATGACCCACATAGTAAAATGGAGGCAGTATTACAACCACTGATCTCTCTTGCCTGTTCATCAATCCACACAGTCAAAGTGGGGCCAACCCAAACTCTGTGAGAATGCCAATGTCAGGGTTTTCAGTTCCAATTCCAGAAAAACCCTGACCCAAAACCTTGGCATTTTTGGAGCTGTGACTCCTAATCCCATATCTTACTGTCTTCACTCCACAGTATTTTATCCATCTTTTTAAAAATTATATGGGAGGTCAGAGTCCAAGATGACAATTTTATCCTAGCTAAGAGGAAAATAAGACCTAATAAATCATGTCAAACAATGCAAAAGAAAAGTAACAAATGCTTACAGTTGCTGCTTCTGACACACACCAAGCAAGATTCTCCCTAATCTACAGTACAGGAACAGTACAAAGGGGCAGTGAGAGGTCACACTTTCCCAGGACAGCCGCCTCTGTGCTGAAATTGCATAGAAGTAAGGTGATAGCATTTGTCATTGTCTGCTAAGTCTCCAACTTGAAACTACTGACAAACATAAATAAATGAAGATGGTCACTACTATGAACTTTGATTGCTTTTATCTCCATCCTGTGGAACAGCAGCTGTGTTCACCACTAAACAGCTCCCAAGTACTGATTTGAAAAATCAGAGCAGCTTATGGCTAGTTACTAGAAACATAATGAAAGACTCCAGAAGCTAGTATTAATCCCTGAGAGACCCCATTCACTTTAGCAGTGTACGAGGAAATTACTGGAACTTCAAAGAATGACTGTGTATTTTTCCTTAAATGTAAAACATATGTCTGTATCAACGAATACCAAAATTCCCATGTGTTTTTAGTGGTGTATAATAAAATAATAGGATGTACTTGTCAGTCTGGATTTTGGAGGAATAGTGATGTTTCATTATTGTGAATTTTTTAATAGTTGTATTTGAGAGAAAAATAGGTTTATATAAAAATTGTAATTCTTATTTGTTTGTTTTTTTGGTACTGGGGATCTAACTAAGAACCTTGCGCTTGTGAGACAAGCACCAGGCCACTAAGCTAAATCCCCAGCCCTAAACATTATAATTCTTAATATAGCAAATTTGCATAAAATGAATTTTAAGAATAGGTTTGTATAAAGATGCTACCTTGCTGGGTACTGCAAAATAACCCAAAGACTGTACTATTAAACCCCCAAAATATTTGTTAGCAAATTATTTTGACTTATTTTAGGGATTAAGAGGTCAAGGAATGAGTTGCTGGGTTACCAGAGTCAATAGAGAATCAAAAATACTAAGGAGAAAAAATTTTGTTAGAGTGGTAATATTATTTATGGCATGAAACTGAGAGTTTGTCCTCCATTTAAAGATAATGATGAATAGAGAACTGTAATTCTTTTTGAGTCAGAATCTGTAACTTATTCCTGATATCCATTCTTTTATAAATAGAAGCATTGGAGTTTTAACTGAGCATGAAGCCATCTAGCCACAAACCAAATTCCCCAGTGCCCTGTGATAGATTGATTACCACAGAATGGTCCCAATTCTCAGTTCTTCTTAATATCCACATCTTTCACCATTTCTTCCATTAAAAAGTAGAGTTTTGGGCCGGGGATGTAACTCAGAGGTACAGCACCTGCCTGACAATCGCAAGGCCCTGAGTTTGATTCCCGGTACCAAAAAAAAGTCTTTTTTTTCTACCCTTTAAGCTGGATTGGTCTTCTGACTTGTCTGGGTGGTAGACTTGGTAGAGGTGATCTTATCCCAGTTTGAAGCCTGGGCTCCAGAGGCCTTGTGCACTTCCCCACTTTCTTGGAACCTTTTTTGCTTTAGGAGTAAAGCCCTCGGGCATCCTGCTGGAAGATGAGAACATGTGAAGAAGAACTGACACAATCTTAAACCAACCTGTCCCCCAGTGTATGAAGGAGCCCAGCTAAGATCCACTGAGCCACTTACACAATGTGCAGTAGATGGCAGATATATGCAATAGGTCAACCAAGTCCAGATAAAACTGTGTGTGTGTGAGAGAGAGAGAGAGAGGGTTTTTTTTCAGTACTGGGGATTAAACCTAAGGCCTGAGATACATCCCCAGACTGGGCTCGAACTTCCAGTCCTCCTGCCTCAGCTTCCAAAAATGCTGGGATTACAGGTTGTTGCACTACACCAGGCAAAATTGTCCACCTGATTCTTATACTTGGTAGCATAAGTAAGGGGTATTATGATTTGTATCCAGATGTTCTCCCAAAGCCTCATGGACTCAGGTGGGGCTTTTTGGAGGTAACTGGAATATGGATTAAGGGTGTGTAGTAACTAAATTAATCCATTGATAGGTTTAGCATAGTTCTGTGTATGGATAATGGGAAGGCCCACCCTGGGTGTGTGTGGCTCCAACCACTAGGCTTGTAGCCTGAGTGGAATAAAAGAAAGAGGAAAACTTGTTGCTTGCTGCCCTTCTGCCTGCCTTGCCATGGACTGTTTCTCCTCTGCCATGCTACCCTGCCTTGGAGCAAGCCAACTATGGACTGAAACCTCTACAAACTATGAGATGAAGTAAACCTTTCCTCCTCTAACTTCTGGGTGTCAGATATTTTGTTCCAGCAATGAGGAAGTAACTGACACTCAGTGATTTAAGCTACTGAGTTTGAAGTGGTCAGTTACACAGAAAGCTAACTAATGTACTTTCTTACAGTTAGGCATATCCACATAACAAAATTCTGATCAAAAACACAAGTGATAGGTGCAAGATCCAGATCTTACAGAATGAAGCTGCTTGGCCTTCTCTCCTTTATACTTTCCAGTGGTTTGGAATGCAGGAATGGTGTTAGTGAGTCAGATGTAACCATATTAACAAGGGGTATACCTGAGAAGATGAAGCAACAAGAGAGGAAAAGATCAGCTCTGAACATGTTGAAATTGAACTACCTATAATACATTCCATGTAGAAATATCATCAGTGGATATACTAGTCTCATACTGGGAAAACTCAGTACCCAGGATTGTGGATAGGAAGATGGGAAGCATCAGAGTATGGAAAAGAATGTGATTGTGGGAGATGAGGTGACCACTTGGAGAAGGAGAATACAGAATGAGAAGAGAGAGGAGACAGAAGACTAGAGCCAGCCAGGCACTGTGGTGCATGCCTGTATTCCCAACACTCTGGGAACCCGAGACAAGAGGACTGCAAGTTCAAGCCCAGTGCGGGGAACTTAGTGAGACCTATCTCAAAAAAAAAAAAAACAAAGCCTGCAGATGGAGGATATATTGTGTAGCTTAAAACTTATCTTGCCTACACATCCAGAGATAACATTTGAACACATTTTTATTTTTGGAAGAGGAAGTGCTAGGGATCAAATCCGGGCCCTCATGCATGCAGGGCAAGCCTCTATCAGGGGGAGCTACACTCCCAGCCCTAAATTTTTATTTTTTTTATAATAATGCAAGTATACTACCAATGAGAATGCCATCAGTGGGTGAAATATTCTGTGGAATTATGGGGATACAGAGCAACCAGAAGCATCGGTGGAGTCAGTGGTAGAGTTGTATACAAAGTAAAGCTCAAGAAGGAAAATCTCCAGAGGTAAGATCTATTCCAGAGTTAAACCTCCTTCCTGCTGCCAAGATGCAGGAATTGGAGCTGCTCCCTTAGACTGCAAGTAAGGGGGCCTGGGGACATGAGCACCCCAGATACCAGCCCCAGACTTGCGTGAAAGACAGGATTGATTTTTGTCTTTTCATAAGACACTGCTGTGCTCAATTTTCTGCAACTTGAGCTGACCTGAACCTAACAAATGCACAAACCAACTTTATGATCATAATGCCCTTTGGGGAAGGGAGGAAACAACACTGAGAAAATATTTTACCTCTAACATTGTATTTCTCTTTTTTTTAACAGTTACAAAGCCAGTAAATGTGACATATTAACATTCTGTGTGGTTAAATACACAAATGTCTGTTATGTTATCAACCTGTGTTGTTCCATATGTAAGTATCTTTCCAAATTAAAGGTTTAACTTAAGAAAAACAAACTGAAAGTGAGCCTTCTGTAGTGAAAGGATAAGAGTTTTGTTTCTGTGTGTTATTTTGGTAAGCTGGAATTTTTAAATAATGTGTATTTTACAGTCAGAATAAAAATGTGTAAGACATAAGAAAGTGGTGAAATTTGGAAAAGCTAGAGGCAGCCTATGTAGAAAACTCCAAATAAGTATTTTAAAAAGAGAGGGCCGGGAT
>NW_004624788.1:1327610-1364864 GCF_000247695.1 Heterocephalus glaber
CACTTGTCAGAAATGCAGAATATCAAGCCCCTGTGCACAGCCTGCTAGTCAGACTGCATTCTAACCTGCTCCCTAGGTGATTCATAGGCACATTAAAATAGAAGGACATTAGGTGGAGCACAGTAGGAGAACAAGGTTGTGGTAGGAAAGGTAACTTCCATCAGAGCTGAGGAGGATCCTGTGGGCTGGGCCAGGTGCAGAAAGCTTTGGTGATTTGCAGATGGGAGAGGGGAGTCACCATCTGACAGCTTCTATTTTCTGAGCCTGAAGCAAGATAACTTTCTAGGATGCAGGAAAAGAATCCAGGAGGTATGAGAAGAGAGAAAGTATGAAATGGTCACCTCCAAAAGGGGAGGACCTTCTTATAGAATCAGGGTTGGTTGGAAGCAAGATAGAGTGTCCATGTGGAAGTATGAACGCATGAGCTAAAAGAAGCTGAAATTCGGGGCCGGGGATTTAGCTCAGTGGTTTTGCCAGCTGCTGCGCAAGCGCAATGACCAGACTTCGATCCCCGGTACCAAGAAAAAGCTGAAATTAGCCAGGTTGTATGGCTCTCTGCAGCAAGAGAAGGCAACCAAGAATGGGCTGTGCTGGCCAGACAAGGGAATTCAGGAAGGAGCTGATCAAGGTTGGACCCTGAAATCCATCCTCAATGGGTGTTAGTCCAAAGGCAAGGGTAGGATAGAAGTTGGTGACTGCAGATTAAATATTTGGTGTCTGGCATGAATCCAATGCATTGTATGACAACATGATACTGTAACAAGAACATCTCTTTCCATTCTGAATAGGAAAGTTACTCTCCACAAATCAAGTTTTGTGAACAGTTTAGATATGTGCAACCTTCTGTAGTCTGAATTGCAGGTAAAGATAACACTGAGTTCCATGAGAAGAAGAAGGAGAAGGAAGAGGTGGGGGAGGGGGAGGGGGATTGCCAAATGTTAGCAACATCTAGTTCCTTTTTTTTTTGACAGGATTTCACTGTGTAGTTCAGGCTGGCCTTGAGCTCACAGCAATCCTCCTGCCTCAGTCTCCCAAGTGCTGGAATTACAAGTGTTTGCCACCACACCTGGCTCTATTTCCTTTTCTAGTCCCTGGATAAGCCTTGTAAAAGAGGCATAATCACTTCCCGGTTTATGGGTGAGGAAACAGACACCGGAAGGTTATGTAACTTGCCTAAGGTCACCCAACTAGGCAGAGTGAATTCGTAAGGATTCTGCATACTTCCTCTCACACGCACCCACCTACTGTAAGAATGATTCACTTGGTGGTCCTGTGTACAAACAGGTGCACTGGCTCAGCTTTTGCTTCCACAGTTCTGGCCACGCTATTTAGCAAAGTAGTGTACTGAGACTGGGCAGTGCATTCTCAGGCAGGAATACGACTTGTTGAAGGCACAGGTTTTCAAGCATATGGTAACATTTCTGACCTGGAGATGAAAACAAAATTTTAAAAACTTGGCCTTCCAATTGGGAGAAAAATTGTCATAGTGCTAGTAATATAATAGGCTGGAGGTTCTAGAAAGCTATGAAAATTGTATGCCCTTGGGCAATAAAAATAAATTTCTGTGGCAAAACATTTTAGGACTTCTTTTTCTCCTTTGATGACTCATTTTCATTTTGTGATTAATGAATAAAAAGTTAACCTACTGGGACAAGATTCTGTATATTATTATTCCTACTGCTATTATGACTACTGCTACTACTATCACTCCATCATTATCTCCACGGCAATTACTATCTCCATTTCCTCACCCTGTGTGTGTGTGTGTGTGTGTGTGTGTGTGTGTGTGTTGTTAAGAGATCAAACCCCGGGTTTCACACATGCTAAGCAAGTCTCTACTTCTGAGTTACATCCCCAACCCAGTAATTATGTTTTTCTCCCCTCCCCCCACGCTCAGGACCTCGTATACCAGCCCTTTTGCATATTTAAATATTCAACACAGTGCCTTGTGTGTTGAGAGTAGAGTATATGTGTACATATAATTCCATTTAATCCTTTCTCTAGTCCCATAAATTGTGCATTTTTCCCATGATATAGCTATAGAGACTGAAACCCAGAGGTTTTGATAGGTCTAAGCTCATGTAGCTACTAAGTGACAGAGCTGGATTTCAAACCCAGGTCCATGTGGCTGTGAAGTCCATGTGCTATACCCTGCGCAGATCAAATCCTATGTGGACCAGGGCCAGGGATTTAGCTCAGTGGCACTGTGCCTGACTCACAAGGCCAAGATCCTGAGTCCAATCCCAGGTACCAAAAAAAAATCCTACATAGTCCAAGCTAAACTTGGTATACATAACTGAATTTACTAATTGATGAATTAGAAAATTACTGGGTTTATACAATCAAAACCCTTGCACCTAAGGCATGTTCAGTCTTGTGTCAAATGGACCTCAGGTAAAACAAAATATTACATGCGATTCTGCTGGGTTTAATAGCCCTGCCGAAGGAAAACAAGAAAACAAAGCAGGAGGAAATCAGAGCCATCCTCACAGTGCACTTGGTGGAAGGCAACTCATCAGCCCCAGGAGCACAAGTCACCTCTGCACTTCAGAGACCTCTTGTCATCACCTCTGTCACCATTCCCTTTTTCTCAGTAGATTTTTTTCCTTGGTCTTTTTCCCCCCCAAGACCTTATGGAAAGATTTTCAGTCATTTTATAGCTGAATTCAGTGGAAAAATAATGTTTATTCACTTCACAGCCAATTTGACCAGAACACATTTCTATTCCATAAAGTAAGGCATTGGATACACGTATGATTCAGAATTGCAGACACATTCCTTGCGTACAGTTTTGTTTCAGGCTGGATAAAATTGAAATATCACTTTCCTTTGTCTTTCCTGTAGATTCACTTGAGTTGTCCTCATTAGGCAGAGCTGGTGGTTTTGGGGAAAATGCCAGGCTTCAGAATAAAGGCCTGGTAAATCTAACCTCGTAAAGTTCAGTAGCCTGAAAATAAGACACAAGGTGAACATCAACATTAAGTGTACCTCCCTTTCTCTCTCTCTTTCACACACATGCACACACATGCATGGGCTTCCTTCCTGCTCCTACTGAATCCACTCAGAAGTCACCAGTCATCAGAGCACATCATCTTCTAGAAGCTCATCCTCAGGCTTCCATATCCTTCCACGCTGTTAGCCCTCTTTCCTGAACTCCTTTTTCTTGGCTCGGGTTTGAATTTCATGAACTCCAAAGGCAGCCTTTCTGAATGTGCCCAGTCCCTGCTGTTCTGTCCTCTGCTTCCTCACCTTCTGTCTCGTTGGGGACCCTCAGGTCCTCAGGATGCATTAATTGCCTGCCCAGACCATGTCCAGTGGCAGGACAGCGACAGGCCTGAAGACAAAGCTCATGTTATAAGGAAGCACATCTGCCTGATACAATGTACATGGGTTTCCCCAAAGGGAAATGGCTTCAGGACAGACCGCCACAGTTCCCTGCACCAAAAGGAAAGATGGCCAAGAGAGCATGGGCTTTGGAGTAAGACAAGCTGGGACTGTCAAGTGTGCTATTGGTATTTTGATTGGGCCTGCATTGAATCTGCATAACAGTTTTGGGAATATGGCCATTTTGACAAGATTGATTCTGCCTATCCAGAAGCAAGGGACATCTTTCCATTTCTTAATGTCCTCTTCAATCTCCTTTTTCAGAGTACTGTACTTTTCTTTGTATATAGGTCTTTTACTTCCTTGGTTAGGTTAATACCTAGGTATTTAATTTTTCTTGGAGCTACCATAATGGTATTATTTTCATAATTTCCTTCTCATTCAGTTCATCATTAGTGTATACAAATATAAAGAAGGACAAATTTGAGACATTTCTAGGAAAATTGATGCACCTGGGAAATACAGTGTTGAGTAAATACATATATATAAATGAATACAAATACATAAGCTGAAATACTGGGTAGTAGCTCTTATTTGAGTAAGGCAAAGTACAAACAAAGAGCACAATGAAAGATGGGTAGAAGGAGACAAGGGCATGGATCTCTTGGAAATGGGAAGGGATCCAGAAGAAGGTGAGGGAAGGGAGATGGGGAAGGGAGGAGAGAATAAGAGGAATAAAGACATGCCACATACAGGAACCTAAAAACCTCAATGAATATAAACATCATATGTCACAAACATGAGATAAGATTAATAATATCAACAAGAAGAAAAATGAGAAAAAGGGATTTAGAGGAGAAGGAGGTCGGAGGTACGAGAAAGCAGATTTTTAAAAAATGAATTGTATTATGTACATATGTGTACCCGTAGCATATATTGCATATATTGCAAACATGTACTAATAAAAAAATAAAGATGATACTAAAGTTTTAAAAAATCTTAGAGCAATGCATTGCATATTTGTGGGTTTTCTGCTCAGATTTGTTGAGATACACAAATACTTACCACTGTGTTATAATTGCCTGCAGTATTTAGTACAGTAATGTGTATGGGTTTGTAGCTTAGGGACAGCAGGCTCTATGGTACCGGACCAGTGGGCAGTGGGCTGTACAGTCTAGGTTGTGCAAGTACACTCTGTGATGTTCACACAGCAGCCAGATCACCTAATGATGCATTTCTCAGAGTGTACCCTGCTGTAAAGTGCCATGCGTGTATTTTTTGGTGAGGACATTTAAGCCACCATTCATTCCACCTTTATCTCTCTAGAAGGATACACAGGAAACAGGGACTGTGGTTGCCTGCAGGGAGGGGATTTCAGAGATTATAATGATCTAGGAAGAAAAGGTGCTAGCACTGCATGAGTTTTAACCATATGGGAGCAACACAACCCTCAGAATTTTCTCCGGCAAACGGCTTAGGAGGACATTTAGGAGAATCTTCTTGACCCAAAGTATACCTTTCTCTTTCAATAATCAAAAATTAGCTCCTAACTACGTATGATCACAAAGAGGTCACCAGCGCGCACTCACAGCACAGATTTCATCTTTGATCTAGTACAGGAGGTGGAAATGGACTGCATTTGCCAAGGGCATTGGAGGCCCAGGAGCACTGAGGGATTCACTCAGCAGAAGAGAAACTGACAGAGAAGGCAGAGGGTGTTCCAGCCTTGGCCCTGGGGTGACTGGCCCTCACCTATTTGCATCTCATTTTTCTCTGCTGTAAAATATGATTTGTAATGTCACTGTCTGGTCCTCTGATCTCTGGAACTGTGTCAATTCAGAGTAACAAGATTCCACCCTCACCTCCCAAACCCCAGGAGTCCATAGCCTTCCTCTGTTCCCAACAGCAAAAGGCCAGGAAGTCTCATACTAAGAGTGCAGTCTTGGCTTCTGATACAGTTTCTAGAAATCTGTGCTGTCCGGATTAAACATACTATGTGTTTTCCAAAGGGTGATCTCAGCCAGAGCTGATAAGAAAGTGATTTGGGTAGTACATTGACAAACACTTATTTTGGTGGTTAATTTATCATGTGATTTATGTTTTCATTTGTGTATTTTAGGTGTTATATTTGCCCTTAAATTCCTATGCCTTGTGATACTTGTTGTCTATTTATGGTATAGAATGCTATGTTATTGGGTTTTTTTAAAGTTCTAAAAACATAGCCGGAGATTTAGCTCAGTGGTTTCGTTGCCTGCTATGCAAGCGCAAGGACCAGAGAGTTCGATCCCCAGTACCAAAAAATAAATAAATAAATAAATAAATAAATAAAGATCTAAAAACATAAATATAGCACAGGCAGCATATTATTCAAGAGAACAAAGGCCATTTTAAAAACGACTTAGTCGGCCATGGTGGTGCACGGTTACTAGGGAGAATGAGACAGGAGGATCCTTTGAGCCTAGGAGTTCAAGGGCAACCTTGTCTCAGACAGCACAGAACAACAAAAATAACTGAAGTTCAAGGAATACTGATTGTTATAGGTTGAATTTTATCCCTCCAAAGTTTATATGTTTCATATAACCCCCGGTACCTTAGTATGTGATGTAATTAATGGCAGATACAATTAATGAAAATGAGATCACACTGGACTAGGGTGGGCCCCTATTCCAATATAACTAGTTTCCTTATGAAAAGGGAAATTTGGACACAGTCGAACCCCCCAGCTGATTCATGCTTGCATGACAGAGAGAAGTGTTGTGAGCAAGCTATGCCAGTAACATAGACTAGACACATTTGTGCCTTTCCACAATATCAGAATTTATTGAACAATAATAAATTCATAAGCCACATCAATTTTGTCAGCTTTATGTAGCCAAGTACTCGTGAATCACTTAATAGCCAGGGAGCCAATCACATGTCCTCTTATTGCAATCCTAATTACTAACATTTATAACACTCAAGTCACACACCTTCCACTTCACATAATTATATAGATTACAATTATCTGATTTTTTTTTTTTTTTGGTACCTGGGATCAAACTCTTCTTCAGGACCTTGCACTTTTGAGGCAGGCGGTGGAACCACTGAGCTAAATCCCCAGCCATTATGTAGATTACAGAATGGCTAAAAAAGGGTTAACAGGGGCTTCAGGATTCCTAGAAGCAGAGGTGAAAGCCAGGACAGAGAGTCCAGAGACCAGTAAAAAGTCCTCTGAAGTGGCCAGGTGAGATTACGGAGCAGGCAGAGGTGTGAGGCTTGTTGAGAGCAGAGTGGCTCAAAGCCTGAGACTGGATGGCAGACCGGCCGTTGGTTCAGTGGGGCGCGGAGGTGGAGCTGAGCTGAGGTGGGGGTATGGAGAGGCCAAGCACCTTGCCTCTGGACTTCATAAAGCATTTATTCACCAGGTGGTCTGATGGATGACAGCTCAGGGTGTTGCCACCGCACCCCAGTGTTGGGCATCCTGCCTTTTGTGTGAGCCAGGCCAGGGGGTTACATCCTTTGTTGGTCTGGTATGTCCATGAAGCTCACAGGCCTGCTTTTCTGTGATATAAATAACAAATACATCATCTGTCTATGTGCCCCTCATTTAATTTGATAACTTTACAGGTGGAAATTTTTTACTAGCCTGATTGATTTATCAGTTCATGCCTTTTGATTATGCTGTGCAGCTGGAAGTTTGGGGAGGGGGCTGTCCAGCATCTGGTGGTTATCTATTTGCACAGATAAGTTACCAAGTCATTCTGGCTCATGTGTACTCAAAACGGAGCAAACGAGCCAAGTGTGGTGGTCCATAGCTATAAACCTGGTGTTCTGAGAGCCTGAAGCAGGAAGATCACAAGTTCAAGCTCAGCCTGAGCAACTTAGCAATTTATTGAGGTCCTGGGGATGTACTGCAATATAAAGGCCCAAGTTCAATCCCCAGTACTACAAAGGAGAAAGAAAGAAACATGGAGCAACTCAAAGCAAGGCACAGTCTGCTCTCCACAAGAAGCTACAGTCCGAAAGCCCAGTCTGAGGTCCATGCTCCCATGTGGCCTTGTACCCATGCGCTCTGTTTGGTTTCCTCATCTATCATGAGCAGTTGAACTGCCTTTGACTCCACAAAGTGCTGTCATGGAGATCTGTGGAGATATCCGTTCTACATGATAGGGATTCAACACTGTGAAGACAGAGACACCAAGGACTTGGCGAATTCCTAGATGTGTGACAGCGAGGGGGAGACAGACATATACCCTTTCATTCTTGGAGCAGTTAATCAACTATATGAAGATAACACTTGTCCAAAACAACTACCAAAAAATTTATATAGGTCGGACAAATAGAGTCACATTGTATAGAAATCTGAAGAGTTCTGACAGGGAGGGGCTGCTGCAGACTGGAAGAGGCTCAGGGAAGACAAGGAACTGCCTGTTGCAGGCACAGAGACAACTTAGCAAAGATGGCACTGGGCAAGGCCAGGCATGTAGGCAGCCACAGGAATTCTATGTTAGGGAGAGTGAAGACGGCAGAAGCCAGCTGAAGCCTGGATATGAGGAGATTTGAGGCAGCCTGGACCGTGGGCCAAGAACCTGCTGACGAAGTTTACATGAAAACTTTCAAAGATGCCAGGCAAGAGGTGGCAGGACCTGAACTCCATGGTGCTGGGAGATTAAGGAGACAGGGTGGACTCTGCTTCAGGACAGACGGACATGAGGGGCAGCATCTCGGGAGCGGAGAGCCTCGGAAGACCAGACCATTTAGAGGTGAGGTCCTGGGAAAATGTAAATGGTGGCAACATGAGTGGGTGGAGGACTTTGGTGAACCCTTAAATTGGCTTAGGGAGGAAGAGGGACACAGCACTGTCCACCACTCACTCAGAGGTATGTGGACATTAGCCTATTTAACTTGCACAGCCGCTGACAAGCTAAGTACTGCTTTCACTACTGGTTTATAGATAAGAAACCTGAGGCTAAGAAGAGTTAATTAACTTGTCCTGTGTCGTTCCCCTAGGAATTGTGGAACTGGGATTCATACCCAGGCCTTGCAATCTGAAAACCTATAAAGATTTTCGGGGATGCATCTAATAACAATGTGAGGAGAGTCTTGAACATTTTTTCACTCAAACTTTGTAAACATTCCGTGAAAAACTCAACAAAGGGCCGGGAAT
Source organism: Heterocephalus glaber (assembly GCF_000247695.1). Next base: position 1,336,081 of record NW_004624788.1, read on the forward strand.
TTAGCTCAGTGGTTCCGCCGCCTGCCTTGCAAGTGCAAGGACCGGAGTTGAATCCCCGGTACCAAAAAAAAAAAAAAACTCAACAAATGTTGAGTTTGATGAGTTTTGACAGTTACATGCACTTGTGCAAACAGCACCTAAAACAAGTTGTAGAACATTTCATTCATCCCAGAAAAACCCCTTCGTGTTTTTCTGGTCAGCCTTCCCCCAGCAACCAGGGAATACAGTCAACTTATGTCTGCGTGGATTGGCTTGCTGGTTCTAGATTTCACATAACTGGAGTATGTTTTCAGTTGGGTCTGGCTGTCTGCACTCAGCATGTTTTTGGAATTCATCCATGTGGTTGAATGCATCAGTAATTTGAAGAGCTATTGACTCATCCCCAAGGAGGCAGGTAAGAAATACGTAGGCAATATTTTTAAAGTTCAGTGGGCTGCTCCCTCTGGGCCTTCTGAGAACCTGACCTTCTTGCTTGTGCACCTGCAGCATGCACTTGCCTGCAGATACTGGGGCTGACAGCAGAAGAAAAGGCAAGCAGAAGGCGGCTGTACTGCAGGCTTTCCTCACATGATGACTGTCAAATTAACTTTTCAACATATGTACAGCTTCTGAATCACATTTCGGACAATGGCTTTTTCTTTTCTTTGCAGTGCAGTAATTTTTATCCAAAAGTACAATAAATATGCTATGAGGAGTGGTATTTTGACATCCAGGCAGGCGAAAGCACACTCAGCAATTTAGCTGACACCACCATATCTTGTCAAGTGTAGCATGTGGAACAGATCTGAATTGCGCACTGTTACAGCGCAAACCTGGTTTGCCTGACGGGTGGAGGCCCGGCAGGAGTGATCCAGAGGTAGCGCCCTCTATGACTCGCAGCTTCTGGACCTCACTGTTCCCACGTGTCCAGGCTCTCTTGCACTCAGCTTTTCTTTTTCCCTCGCAATGTTTATCTAGATATAATTCAAGGTGCTGTTTGAGAGCCCAAGGGCTGGAAAGTTGGTGAGGAAAACAGGAAAGAATAAGCCTTCCAAAAGTGGCTCCCTCCCAGCTAGCTTCCATCAACCGCCTTGGCTCCTTCGGTGAGTTCAAGCTGCTTCATTACAGTACATTTTATATATGCATGAGCTTCATCTTTCTTCCTATTTTTGCTTATTGTATTATTTGGGTATCTTGGGTTGAGAACGAATGCATTAAACTTTTCCCACTAAAATAATGGGGGGGGGGGATTTTCATTAAATGTCTTTTCCCATAGCGGCAAGATGGTTAAGCAGGAGTAGGTGGTGTGAGACTTCTGACTGTCAAACACGGGACTGTGCAACCTGCCCATAGGCTTGAGTTCTTCCCATCCTTTCATCACTCCAGTGGTGTATCAGCGGTGTATCACTTACACAAGAGCGATTCAGATGGAAACAGAACGGAGAAGACAGCTGCTCCCTTCACTCACCCTGACATGGGAAGGAGTGGGAGAGAGGAAGAGAAAGATGTACAGCAATGATGATTCCCACTCCCAGGCTCTGCCTTAGAGACAGCAAAGTGACGCCAGGGAAGGGCCAGATGTCTACATCACTGGCTGCCCCAGGCCCATTTGGGGATCGGCCGTATGGAAGGCACCCAGGGAAGGTCAGATTCAGGAGGTTCAAGTGCTTAGCATTTCCGAGTCACCTTCAGATTCTGTGTGGAAAGAGCTCCTGGCCAGAGGTCCTGGGCCTGGTGAGGGTCCACTGTGGCAGGGGGATTGCTGTTTGAGTCGAGGTGTGCCACCCCTGACAGGGCCAATACTGGACCCTGAAGTTTCAGGAACCTGAGTCACAAATGTCTCAGACTTCAGAGAGTATTTTCCTGGGGTTCCTGGGAGGGGACCCCACTTTGAGTATTCTGTTTACTGGACAACACAGTCACCCTTGCAGAGAGCATTTACAATGTTCTAGGCCCTTTCCTCTGTCCTTAATTCACAATGGGCTCCCTAGTAACCCCAACTGCCACTCCAGAGGCCCCAAGGGCCAAAGCAAAGAGGTCATTCAAGGAGATATGGTCAACTCCCCAACACTGGGGAGCTCTGCCACAGAGAAGGGGCAGGGAGTGGAGAAGGAGAGGAAGAGGCTATAAATTAAAACCAGCTTAGGAAACAAACACCATTTTCAATGTGTAGACTTAAGTTAGACACTTGTTTAAACAAACCATAAAGAAATTTCTTGGGCAGGAGGTTGTAGCTCAGTGGAAGAGCTCATGCTTAGCATGTGCAGGCCCTGGATTTCATCCCCAGCACCACACACACACACACACACACACACACACACACCCACACAATTTTCAGATAATTGGGAAAATTTAATAATCTGAAGGAATTGTTCATTGTATTTGGTGTGGTAATAGCATTGTGTTTATGTTTAAAATAATCTTTAGAGATACTCTCTGCAACATCAGTGGGTAAAATGATGGAATCTGGGAGTTGCTTCAAAAGGATGCAGTGGAGGGACTGGGAAAGTTGGTGCTGCACCACCAGCCCTGTGTTCACTGTTGAACCTGGGCAGCAGGAACAGACATGCACTGTCCTGTCCAGTTCTGGATATGTCTGAGTACCAAAGGCGGAGGCAGAAGTGACAGGCTCTGTTAAGGCCGAGGAGAAGTAAGGCAGGCCATGAGGGAGACTGTGTCTCACCTTACAGGTGGATGAGGACCCTGGACACAGGAGATGGAGAGGGAGAGAGTGAGGGAAGCAGGGCGAGATGAAGAAAGGAGGGAGGCAGGAGTGCTGTTAGGAAAGGGCCCAGAGACACACTGGTCCCAGCGTGTTTGAAGGTCAAGGGGTAGAGGGCAAGGGAGGCAAGGCTGGGAAATGTCTTACTTTTCTCATTGCTAACACAAACTACCTGACACCCAAAGTTAAAGAGGAACGGTGTATTTCTTGATCAGTTTGCAGAGGTTTCAGTCCATAGCTGGTTGGGTGGCATGAAAGAGGGACCTCAGAGAGCAGGCAGGCAGAAGGTAGAAGGCAGCAAGCAATAAGTGACGAGCAATGACAGTAGCCCTCTTTTGTCCCTTATATTTTATCCAGCACTCACGCCCAGGTTGGGGCACCCTTAATCCTACCCAGAACTAAGCCAAAATGATCAGTACACTAATTTAGTAATCACACACCCTTGATCCCAGCATCACACACTTTAGATCCAGCCCCCTCCAAAAAGCCCCACCTATAACCACACAAGGCTTTAGGGGGACATCAGACACAAGCCATAGCAAGAGATAACTTAGTTCCTCCCATGAGGAGCTCTGGGCACATTACACTTGGGGCTGAGTTTTGGGGAACAGTTTCCTTTTATGTTTTTGCTATTCTAGGAATGGAACCTATGGTCTTGCACATGCTAAGTACATGTTCTACTACTGCAACAGCTTTCAGCCAGGGATTATCCCATCAAGCAGCTGGATGGGGACAACCTGGGAGTGAAAGTTCTTGGAGAAGAACAAATCTGCCAGTGGAAGGCCTGCCCCTCTTCTGTCCCTCTACCTTAAACCCTGCAGCAGTTCACTCTGAGTTAGCCACAGTATTACAGGTATCTGTATGTGCTATCAGAGTAAAACAGATTAAAGAAATTAAACAAAAGTAAAGTTTTATGAGTCCTGAAGGAAGATTAGGTAGGCACAACTACAGAGGATTCTTGAAACAGAGACTTGGGGGGAGGGCTAGACTGAGGGGGGTAGGAAGGAGAGCTGGCTAATTTTACTCCTTGACTAAAACACCAGAGCCAGGGGGCTCATGGCTGACAGCCATGGGAGCGCAGAGTATAGAAGTCGGAGTGTGTTGTTAAACATTCCCTAGAGGAAATCTTATATCTAGATTCTATTTAAAACAAACTCTAATGAAGGGTTCCCCTGTTTTTATTTCTGCTATTTATGTATTTAGGATTCATTCACTATCTGTTTCAAAAGAGAATTTAAGAACTATGTTAATATTCATTTGCAAATTTTCTTGGGGAGTGTTCAGATTTTTTTAAACTTAGTAAATGTTCTACCCTGGGAAAATAATTCACTAATTTACAATTGACATTATTATGCTGTCTTCATAAATATCTAAATCAAGATGATAGAGATAAAGGAATTGAGGGAGAAATTATTTTTCCACCCACCTTTTACATGGCTTGAAAGTCTATGGCTCAGGAACTTGAAGCTGACAGTGGAAATGTGCTTCAAAATGCCTGCCCTACAAAGACATCACAAGGTATCTATACCACTTGGGAGGCAGAGATAGGAGGATCGTCCTGAGTTCGAGGCCATCCTGGGTTACATGGTGAGTTCAAAGCCAGCCTGAACTACATACTGAGATCATGTCTCAAAAAAAAGAATCTGAGAAACACAAAAATATGTCCAGAAAAAAGAGGGTTCTAGTTCTTAAAATGATTTTGAAAGGTACTTGGTTTATCCTCTTTCCAGTTTCCCAATTCCGTGGTTTTCTAATACTTGAGTGTGACATTTCCCTTCCCCTTGATTTGAGGCCTGGCGGTCACTCTGCCATCTCCCTGGGGACGGGACCTCACACACAGTGGCAACCCTGCATCAACCTCCCAACCCCCAGGGCTGAAAAAGTCACAGCATTTTAAAAGTTCCATGCCCCAGGGATTTGAAAATGCAGGCTTTTTCTTAGGGCACGGACCCTGTGCAGAAGAGCGAAGTTCTCAGAGGGGTTTTAGGCTCAGATGCAGCTTCCTGGCTGTATAGGTTCAAGGAGATTACTCAACCTCTGTGAGTTTATGAAGACTGAATGAGAAAACTCAGATGAAACATCTGGCCCAGTGGGCATGTGGTACTGCTGAGTAAATGGGATCTGCTGTGGTTATTATTACTCATTGTCATTATCACAGCATTGTTTTTTTATAGGCAAAAAACCAATGAGTTGGCAATACTAATACAGACTCTAGCCAAGACTCGGCAAGGCCAGAATAAAACCAGACCCAGTGACCCAGTAAAGGACCTTGTCCTCAGAGGCCTTCAAAAGGCCTCTTCAGCCCTCCAGTGCCACCCAGCTCATAGGAAAAGCTCCTTAGTGGCTGCCAATTTGCTGGCGTGCTGAAGCCCAGGTGGTTTTTCCTACTGCTGTTGATGGAGTCTGCAGGATACACATCAGCCATTTCAGTTTTTTCTTTTAGGACCTGTCCAAGGAAGGCCTGGTTAAGTTCATATCCCAGAGCGCACGCAAAGCCCTAAGTAGGCTGCGAGAGTCTTGGGCTGAGATGCCCAAATGCACTGGTGCAGCGTAACTGGGGCAGTTGGGGTTAGCGAAGGTGTGGGGGTCTGTGTAAAGCAGATGAAGGGACCCAGCAAAGGGTCACCCCTCCCTGGTCAGAGGAGGCTCCTGTACCCTTGGGGAACGGACATCTCTGATGACCCAACCCCAGAGGAACCCAGCAATAGAGCCCACTTCCACCTGGTGATCGCGCTGAGGAACCGTGAATCTGCTGCCTGTCCTTGGAGCCAGAGGGAAGGACAAGGAGGATGCTACATTTTCATCCTAACAAGCAAAGCATCCTATCTTCACTTTCTGTTGAAGAGAAGGAGGGACAGGGTGAAGCCTGGAACACAACTTGCTCCTCCTTAGCTTGCTTAAAATGTCATAAATAAAACCTCTCAAGCAGAGACGTAGAATAAAAAAAGAAAAAAGGAGCTGTTCACTTGGGGGCGGTGTAGGAGCAGCACCGGATGTGAAGACGTGGGTGTAACTATTGGTATCAGCTTCCACTGCTCCAGCAATCCTTCTACAAGTTGGCAGCTCATCGCCTCCTTGCTGGGAAGTGACTTTATTCCACTTCCAGATCACATAAATGAAAAGAAACAGAGCTTCTCAACCTTTTACGGAGCGAGTGAAAAATGTTTTGTGTAGGCAATTTGAGTACAAGCTTGAACTCACCAGGTGATTCTATATCATTTTCATAAATGTTTATTGATTTAAGATAATAATATTTTGAATTTATATAGCACATTTCTTTAGAGAGTACAAAGCACATCCATATATATTGACTTGATTTTTTAAAAATCCCTATGAAGTAAGATCCAGAAGGCACTGACATTCCTATAAAATAAAATGTATGGTAAAGTGGTTTTGTATTACTCTCTAGTCTGCCAAGATCTGTTTGAATGCTGTAAGAAATTCTTTTAGTCACAAAAGAATCCCCCAGTGATTGTTGGGAACACTATAATTTTATTACGTGAGACTGCTTTACTAACTGCCATATGAATTCACAAATTCTAGCTTTGAAACATCAACTCCTTAAATCCTACTTTCTCCATTTAAACATCAGTTTCAAAAAATAATCCTTTAGAATATTTAAGAGATCAGAGGAACTCTTTAAATCCCTCTTTAAGACAGGAATATATGTGACAATCCCCCTTCAACCAATGCTCTAAACTTAAAGAAAATTTCTTGCCTTTTTGTTATAAAAAATAATTTATTAGACACCATTCCCATCATTCTAGTCAGCAATTTGGAGATGTGTACTATTCGTTCTCTTGTGGGTACCAGAGGAAAAGAAAAAATCCTTAATAGAAGTTTCTGTTGTCACAACCATGAAATACTGTGGGGGATGGGGGTTGGGGAAATTGGAGGGCAAATGTGTTCTTAAAGAAAGTGGGTTGTTTTATAATTGAGACAGAGTTCACGTACCATAAAATTCACCTTAAGATATACAATTGAATATTGTTTAATTATTCATGAAATTGTGAAACCATCACCCCTTTTTCTTCCCCAAAACTTTTTATCACCTCCCAAAGAAGCCACATACCCATCAGCAGTCTCAGCCCCTGCCAACCATTAATCTACTTTCTCTCTCCATGGGTTTGTCGATACTGGAAATTTCATATCCATGAAACCATACAATTCTTTTATGTCTGCTTTTTTTTTTTTTTGTACTGAGAATCGAACTTGGGGCCGTGAGCTTGCCAGGCACTGTGCGGCTGAGCTACAACCCAGCCCTTATTCTGGCTTTTCACTTAGCAAGTTTTCAGAGTTCATCCATGTTGTAGCACGTATCAGCATTTTTTCTTTTTAGGCTGAATAATATTCCATTATAAGGACGTACCAAGTTTTATTTGTCTATTCATCAGTAGTTTTCCATTTTGGTTGTTCTACTTTGAGGCTATTATGAATAATGCTTTTATGAACATTCATGTACCAGCTTTGTGTGGACATGGGTTTTACTTCTATTGAGTACATATCTACTAGTGGAATTGGTGGCTCATATAATAACTAAACTTAGCTTATTTGAGGAACTTCAAACTCTTCCATGGTGGCTTTATCATTTTATGTCTCAGCCAGCAATGTGTGAAGACCAGTTCCTCCACATCCTTGCCAACCCTTATTTTGATTTTAGCCATCCTGGGAATATGAAGCAGTATCTAATAATGTAAAGAGCATGGCTACTCAGACCACCTGTGTAGATGTGTAAATAGAATGTAATTATTTTTTCCCAGAAGACCAAGCATCTGTTACTTCACTGTTGTATGTCCTGCAATTTATTTCCAAATCCTTCATTTTAACAGACCAAGATGTTTTCTGTGTATGTTAATAATATGAATAATACCTGAATGATGAATATGAATGAATAATGGCTGAATAATGACTAGTAGATCCCAAAGATGACTTGTCTTCTAGGGTACCATTTCCTTTGCTCAAGTCCCAGCCACAGCCCTAAATAAGCTCCACCAGCACAACAGACAGCTCTGGCTGCCCCTCCCTGCATGCCCAGCATTCTCCATTCAGCTGGTGGGGCCAGCATCATATCCTAGTGCTCACCTGTGCCCCAGTTCAGCTCAGCCTCCAGCCATGCACGGCTCAGAGCTTTGGACATTAGCTGGGGTTGTGGAACTCAGAGGCAGAATTCAAGACCCCGGTAGTTCTTTCACCCACAGCAAGGTTAGGGACTGAACTTTCTTATCTCTTTTTCTTGTTCTTCTTTGCCTTTTGATGCCCTAACTTCTTTCCATACCTCCAAGATTTGAACCCTTTCCTGAAGATGCGCTCACCTTTGCCCACAGCAATGCAGACTTAGATTAATTTCTAATAAGGTTAAAGTTGAATAACCCCAACATTAGCCACTCAAGTGCACAAAGGTGGAACTGCCTTACTAAAATTGTCTTAGCTCTTGTCCACTCCTTTCCACTGAAGGTAGGTCTGAGTTACTTTTCTTGTCGCTAAGATAAAATACCCATCACCCAAAGTTAAAGGAGGAAAGGTTTATTTCAGCTCACAGCAGGTTTCAGTCCATAGTCAGCTGGCTCCAAGGCAGGGTGGCATGGCAGAGGGGCCTTGCAGAGGAGAAACAGCTTGTGGTGCAGCAGGGCAGCCAGAAAGCATCAAGCAGCAGCCTTCCTTTCCCTTATCCCATCCAGGTGGCAAGCCTGGGTGGTTCCCCCTCACCCCACAGTGGGGCTCCTGTCTTTAGTAAATCTACTCAGCCACACCCACAACTATGCTAATTCCAATCAGTGGACTAATTTAGTACCACTCAGCCTTAATCCCACTATCATACACCCTAGATCAAACCAGCTTCCAAAAGCCCCACCTGTGAGCGCATGAGGCTTTAAGGGCATCTAGATACAAGGCATAACAAGGTAGAAAATTTAATCTTGCCAATTCAAAACAACTGGTGACTTCTAGTTTAAAAAAATCACATTCTTTTGGGTAGCTGCTCTGTGATTGCTGGGGAGCTGTCTGCCTGCCTCCTTCTGTGAGTGGGACTCATCCAGTTGTGCATTAACTTCTAAGGTCCCTGCTCCACAGGGTCAGACCTGTGCCCTCCTTGTCCCTACCACAAGGACAGTGCTGGTCACCCAGCTCTGAGACGATCTAAGCCTAGCACCCAGGACACTGCTTGTCAATGGCCAGGTTCCAATGCAGGATTCTGGAGACCCGGGTCATTCCAACTCTGCTCTCAAGTCCCCTGGCCTCTCTGAGACACTCACCTTCCTCCTCCACCAGACTTTTGGAGTTTGCTCTGCACAGAATCATAGAACAGTGGCCATTTTCTCAGGGCTACCCTGCCCAGAAGCTCTGGACCTGTCCACTGAAAGTCTTTCCACCTTTCCTACTAGTTACCCCCTTCTTTGGAGAGGAAGCTGTCTTAACAAGACCCCAGGCAATTCAGATAGTGGCCAAAATTTGAGCACTAGCATCCCCTTCCAGCTCTTGATAGTCTAAACAAAGTCTGGAATTCAAAAGGCTCTATTCTTCCTTAAGCACCAGGTTGGATTAACTTATCTCTGCTTCAGATATACAAAAGCCCAGCTGGGGGCTCAGAAGCCAGGCTATAGTTTTAACTGCTCGAGAGATAGGTGACACATATTTAAAGTGTACAATCTGATTAATGCGGGCTGTGTGCACAAGGCCTTAATCAAGATAATGAACATTACCCATGGCCAGGAGAAATTTCTGTTCTGTCAGGATTTTGCTTCTGGTTTGATGGTACCTTCTTCTGGGCCAAGGACCAGCCTCAGCTTACCCGGTTTGCACAATGAACTGGGGGACCAGCGGGCAGGGAAAAGGGGGAATTGCCTGGGAAGACAGCAGTTCTGGCCCATTGAGTCGTAACTCAAATCATTATGTCTCCACACCCACTGTTTTGGAGGGGAGACTACTTTCTTAGCACTATCCCAATCCCCAGGCTAATGTCCTGGGAGAAATCTGTGCATTTATTAAACATCACTGGATGCGCCTCAGCAGAGAAAAGCAAAGAGGCCCACCTCACTGGAGGAGAAGGAGAAAGTGTGGCCTTTATCCCGAGGTCAGAGGAGCGGTTTGGCTTTGCAGGGATCTGGGCAGAGGGAACGGCCTGTGCTTGGCTGGCAGCCAGAGGAAGATGCACCAAGCCACAAGTGTCCTCCACTTCCAGCACTTCCTGCTCTGGAATTAATTTGGTCAGCTGTGCATCTTCCTCTCTGTTATTTAACCCACAATGTTGACTCCGTTTGTAATACTTATCTCTGCTCTTTCAGCTCAGGTTGCAGGCTGTGAGCACAAACTCTGTGGCTCAGCATGTAGTGTGCGTCACACTTGTTTCTTCACCAGTTTCACCAGCTCATGGCCCCGCCCCGCCCCGCCCCGCCCCGCCCCGCTCACTGGAGGGGACAGCTCCAATCTCAGCCTTAGCGGAGACTGTGCCAAAGCAGTCACCAAGGGCCCCGGGCTCCTGGTCCTTCCTGACAGTGACTCCCAGACTCCTGGTTGGAGTCAAGTGGTCCCAGAACGTGGCAGGTTTGTGTCTGAGGCCAGGAGTGGACGTGGGGCCTTGCCAAGACAGAGGTCCCAGGGCTTTGGGTCTAGGCTGCCCAGGCCTCTCCCTGGGGACCTGTGAGGGAGCAGGTGAGGCCATGTCGCTTGTGGATCCCTCTAGCCGCCCCGAAGGCTGGCCCTGCCCTGTGGCTGCACCCCCATATCCCTGGGGAGGTCCCTCACACCTTCCCCTCTGTGGTCCTCTCCTGAGGACACGGAGAGGTGATTCCACCGGCAGCATTTCCTGAAGCACTCACTCTGTCATCCCTCCTCAGCAGGTGCTGGTCCCCATCCCCATGTGTCCCTGCAGAGAGGTGTGGAGGTGGCTGATAACCAGGCTTCTCTTGTCCTTGCCTGCCTTCCTGAGGACAGTAACTCCATGACAGTAGCCTCCGAGGGCCAGGGTGTGGTGGAAGGGGCTGGCGGGGGCCTGGCTGGCTGCGCCCGCTTTGAGACTGTCCACTCAGGGCCGGAGCAGTTGTCTCTGGCTCAGAGTTCCAGCATGAGGACTATTTGGTTGGCCAGTACTGAGTGCCCCTGGCCCCAAGATGGATGTGCCGTGGACCAGCATGCTCCCCAAAACAGGCAGGGGCAACTGAGTATGGGAAGCCCGCTCTATAGAGTGCTTATTCGACCTGCAGAGCCCCTCAAGAGGTGCAGACAAGAAAGTTTGGTCGTTATTTATTTGAATCAGAGAGTACTTGTTAAATCGAAATCCATTCTTTTTATTCAGAGCCCTTTTCTGTATTCCTCCAAATTGACAGGTATTTGTGAAAGGAGTGAAACCATCTGTGCCGTTTTAGAAGGATTCCCAGTGTCTACCCGATAACTCTGTCCTGGAAATGGCTCATCTGCACTCCCCACACCTTAAACAGGTGATCGATCGCAGTGGCCGCCCAAAAGCCCGTCCTGTCGTGCGCTCTGCCACCGCCCCGTGTGGCTCCCCATCCGAGGCCTCCAGCCTGTGTTCTCCCCAACTTCCACACCGGCCCAGACCGACTGTCTACTCCCCTCACATATTCAGACCCTCAACTTGGATTTTTGAACTTTTTGGTGCATGTGGAAATTTTTCTTTTATTTTTCTAACTCACTGCCTTCCTCGCCCTGTCCTAAGCCTCTCAGACCTGCACTAGCCTGTGCTTGTGATAAACAGCCACACCCACACCCCACACCCAGGTATTGTCAGTCTGCTGAGGCCCCACCTTCAAGCACAGTCCTTTCCGGAGATCTTTTCTCTCTTAACCTAGAGCAAAAGAGTGTCCGGGGATGAGGGGTGGGGTCCTGCCCCAAACGCTGCCTTGCCCGGGCCCCTGCACTGCCCGCAGGTGGCGTCTTGCTGGCCCGGCCTGCAGGTGTGGCAGAGGTTTAGGATGAATCCACGGAACTGCACTGAGCCCCATCTCTTTAGTCTGAACGTGTTTCTTCCAAAGTTCAGGTGTTGATATTTAGCCAATGTGATGGTATCAAGAGCTGGGGCCGTTAAGGGGTGATTGGGTCACAGGCTCCTCCCCTCAGGAATGGGATTAAGGTTCTTGCAAAGGAGGCTGCTCGCAGTGTTTGGCTCCATTGCCCTTCTTTGCTGACCTTAACCTTGGGCTGTGTGAGGACACAGTTCGAAGGAGGTACCACTTTGGAGACAGAGCAGCCCTCACGTGATAATGGAACCCGGGCCCCTTGATCTAGGACTTCCTCGCCTCCAGAACTGTGAGAAAATACATTTCTTTTCCTAAGGAATTATCTAGTCTTGAGTATTTTGCACAGATTGACACAGACACCATCTAGGTCAGAGGAGGTGAACCTCAAGCCAAGTCGCCCCAGCATCACCCCAGCAGCCCAGCATTTAGGTTTAATTGCAGTGTTGGTACTTTCTGATAAATAAGTGGATCTTGGGTTGCAGTTTGGGCACTCAGTCTCTAAAAGGTTCCAAGTAGAGTCCCCAGAAGCAGATCCTGAGGAGGCAACAGTGGACAAGGGACTGACCACAGAAGCAGTCCCAGGGAGACACCTACAGGAATTGAGGGGAGTGGGACTGGGGAGGGAGGAAGCCATGCAGGGGTGCAGTCTCAGCAAACTCCAGGCCGCAGCTGACCCCGCAGGGGAGCAGTGGGGTGCATGGCCCCTGAAGCAAGGGAGCCAAGGGCACCTATATCCCCACAACTTCAAATGGCTCCCCCTGGGGACAAAGTCCCCTATGATGTAGACACGTGCAGGATGTGTTAGTTCATCTGGTTTTTTTTCTTCCCCTACTGTGTGGCACATCGTGGTATGAATAGGAAACAGGAATCTTTAATGGTCTATGGTAAGGGCCTCCAGGGGCCTCAGGGCCACCCAAAAAAGGTCCCAGGTATCTGACGTTAGCAGAAGCACACAGAACCTGGATGATGGTGCAGTGCCCATCATAGGGGCCTGCGGGACTTGGTAGGTGGTGTAGTCACATTGATGTAGGGGGACAGATGCGACTCCCACACCTGCTAGGTATCCGAAACATGAGTTCGTGTTCTCTAAATCAAAGAATGAATTCTAAGAATGACTGAGGTTAAGAGTAGAAAAAATTTATTGAGAGAAAAAGCTTCTAAGAGAGAAAGAAGGGGAACCAGAAAGCGAGTTGTCCACTGACCCTGCTTCTCAGAGGTGTCTTATGGGACAAAGCCACAAGGCAAGGTGGGTTCAAGGTGGGACAAAACTATAGTCAATAGTAAAATTACAAGTACAGTCGCTTAGGTTGTATTGATCCAGTGAGAAATCACAAGGTGGACATGAGGTGGGATAAAACTATGATCAACCAATAAGATTACAAGTATAGTCACTTAGGTAATATTGATAAAATGGGGATCAAATGGAGAAGCAAGTCACAAGCGTACAAGGATCCAGCAAAGATTTTTGGAAAGGAGTGGGTCAGGGATCTTTCCTGGAAGATCTTGGTTCCCCCACCCAGGTGACTGATACCTATTTAGAGTATCAGTCGCTACTATTCATCCCTTGGGGACACAGCCAGTGTATTAGTTTCTCTTTTACAGTGCTGGCCTTCAGTGAATGTGTCTCAATTTTCCTATATGTTGGATCCCCAACTGTACTCCATGTTGGTGCCTCAAGGGTCAGCCCTGTCTAACTGCCTGCAAGATATCTAATTAACCTACCTATCTATAATATTATGGGGCCATCCTTGTTGAGGTGCTTTCAGGCAATTGCCCTGAAAGCCACACACAAGAGGTTGGTACTGGAGATATCATTCCCATTTTACAGAAGAGGAAACTGAGGCACAAAGAAGATAAGTCACTGCCCAAATTTGCTCAGCTAGCATCAGAACAGAGATTCCAACTAAACACTCTGCTCCAGTCCTTCAACTCCTGGCAGCACAGCAAGTCTCAGGACTGAGAGAGCAAGACCTCTGTAAAGAGAGCGCACAGAGCCATCTGCCTGTGGGTGTGGGTGGCTGGGAGGAGATGACCAAGAAGTACTATCCCACGCTGAAGAGTGCATGTGTGCATCTCTATATTTTATTTCTACAAAGCTCTAGAACAGGCAAAATAGCCATTGTGAAAAAAATATCAAACTGGTTGCCTGGAAAAGGGGCATGCACTTTCTAAGTTGATGTTTATGTTCTGTTTCTTGTATTTGTCAGATGTTGCAAATGTATGCTTAAGATCTTTTCATTGTGGTTGTTGCTTTTGTTTTGTGTTTTGTGGTGCTGGGGATTGAACTCAGGGCTCCATGCACGCTAGGCAAGCATTCTACCACTGAGCTACACCCCAGCCCTTGTGTATTTCACTGGATATAGATTTTTACCTCAGAAGGAAAAAATAGACATTAAACTCTAGTTAGCAATACGCCTGCCTAGTATGGGGGGTAACGTTGAGGGGAAATTGCTGATGTCTGCAATTTATACTGAAATACATATTAAAAGGAAGATGAAATGATGGATGAATGGCAGCATGGAAAGATGGACAGATGGGGCAAAGCAAGTATAGTAAAATGTTCATTGTAGAATCTGGGTCTGGTATGTACAAATGCTCACTGAACAATTATCCTGTCTATATGAAATTTTTTGTAGCATGTTTGTGGGGGGAAATGTGTCACTTCTGGGGATGCCAGTGGGGAGATCTTCGTGGACAAACAGGGGCTGTCCCTTTGCAGCTTAAGTTTGTTTCATTAATGTCTATAAGTATGTACTATTTTTATAAAACTTACTGTATTTTCATTTGAAAACTTAAAAAGTTGCTTGAGATATGATCTTGCCCCTTGCAGTTCATCCTGTGATGGGAACTCTTACACACACACACACACGCACACACACACACAAGCGCGTGCACACACACACACTTTTCATCATGTTGTTGCCAGTGAAAGTGGCATCGCATAACCATGCTCATGAATGTGACCCACAATCAAAGGCCAGGTGTGCTTTGTCCCTGCTCTGTCACCTCTGCTAGTGTGGCCTGAGTGTCAGTTCCACACATCACCCAACAAGGGGACTGACTTGGTCCCTTTCAACAGAGCCCTGAGACATTCCCAGGAGACGTCTTCATGAATGTGTCTGTCACATTTGAAGACCACAGAGTGCAGATGTTTTAGATGTACACTTTGAATGTTTGCAAGTCAAAACCAAAGTAGGGCCATACTTTGGGATTCCTACAGAAAGGGATGCTTTATTCCGGGCCAGCAGAGGAAATGCTCCCCGTGTGGGAGACGGTCCTGGTGTGTCACCCTCATGGGGCTACGAACTAGGACCCACCGCCCATCTGTGAGAATACAGCCTTATCAGAACCCAGCGATGCTCACTGCTCTGTGCATTGTCTGCGTCTGCTCCTGGGGGACGGTGGCAGCCCTGAGGGGCCTCTACAGCCTGAAACATGGACTCTGGCCTTTCACAGAGGAAGTCTGCCAATTGTTGCTCCTAACACCCCCTTCCTGCTGTAATCAGGACCAACTTCATTTTCTAAGTTTACTTTGCTAAGATCCCTGCAGCTGTTGGTGCTGGTCTCAGCCTGATTCAAGCACAGAGGATGGGTGGGACAAGCTCAGCCGGCCTTCCTGACCTCTCTCTGCTCTTATACCATCCTTGAATTTCCAAGCAGGACCTCAAAGTGCACGTTGTCTCATGTGGCACTGTCACTGAACACATCTGCACCAGGCCCGTGTGTTCATGAGGACGGAGGGAAACCATGATCACTTGCTAAATAAATGTGTTTGCTCAACACCCACTCCACAGCAGACCAGCAGTTAAAAATAAGAAAACCTGAAGACAGGCTGAACCCCTCCTCCTAAGCCGAACAGAAGGAGCCCTGCTGTTTCATTCATGTTCTTTCTCTCCCTCTTCACTCCAAGAGCTTTCTCCAGTTTGCTGCTTTTGTGAGGTGCTGCTCGCCGCTGAGACAGAAGCACAGAACTGTCAACTTGCTTGGAAAGCAGATGTTACGGAAGACAGAGGACCCATCTTCCAAATTAAACCTTTAAAATAAACCACAGACATTTGTCCTGCGTGCTGCACAAGGAAGCAAGGATCATTACTGCTGCAGCAACTTGGGCCTGGCAGTCTTCGTTTTGTTTCTATTTTACAGTCCTGTTTTCCTTTAAAGCCTTTTCAGAATTGACACTTCAGTCCCCAAAGTCGGCAGGGAGGCCATAAAAAGGTATCTGTGCGGAGGTGCCAGTCCTGACGGAGCAGTGCTTGCTGGAGAACCTTGAGCTCAGGCTGCTTCCGGGGTGTCATCAGCATCTTCTGCCAAAGGTGCGAAACAAAGGAGGCTGTTGACTGGAGAAAACACAACTCAACTCAGGAAAGGTGCGCTTTTCCTATTCTTTTTCTCTAATGACATGGAGCAATAATTTCTTATCAGAGCCTGCAAGGGCAGAATTGTGAAATGGACTGAATTTTATTCCATTCAACGAATATCGGGAACACGCAAGGCAGAAGACACTCAGGGACACGAGGACGCCTAAGCCATAAGTCTTGTCCTCAGAGGGTGCGCTCTCGCCAAGGTGGGGGCAGTCTCTAGAGGGCATGAGCTGTGAGAGACAGGTGCTGAGGGGCTTGGAGGAGGGGATCCCCGTGAAACCCGAGGTCAGGCAGGAAAGATGGAGGATGGGCTCTGAGGAAAGCATCGTCAGGTAGCTGTCATCGCACTGCTGCACTGCAGGCCGCCCCCAAGCTCATTTTCACATCTGCAGGCTGGCCTGGGGTTGGCTGCTGGGCTGATTTCGCAGGGTCATGTTGAGGGCCTTGCTGGGCTTGGCTCACTTGTTGGGGCTCAAGCCTGTTCCCCATCAGTTGATCTGGGACAGATCTTTTCCTAGTGATGCCAGGGCGCAAGAGGCCACCCCTGACTACACAGGCACGTTGCATCTGTAAGACCGCTGTCCTTACCAAACGCTCCAAGGAGCTGACTATAGTGAAGCACACCCATGGATCCCAGCGGTGCCTCCAGAATGTAAGACCAAGGGCCTTACCAAGCGCTCCGAGGAACTGACTGCAGCGAAGAACACCTGGGAAGGAACACACCAGACAAGTTGGAAAGTGAAACAGACCTTAGTCTGGCCAGACGGCACTCCCAAAGCAAAGTAGCTTAGAGAGGCGTAGTCCAGAGTCCGAGGCTCTTTTTATAGGGGCTTGCAGGGGAGTTAACAGGCAAAATTTACAGAAGAAGGAACAAAGGTTTAGTGGTCTTACATTTGTATGTTAATTAGCCTGACATGTACTGATAGTCAGCAGATGCTTTGTAGATTGTTCTATAGATAATGGTGTCTGGAACAAAGAGTTGGATAATTATGACTGATACGGATCTTATCTAGTGTCCTGGAACTAAGAAGCATCTTTATCTATTTACTCACATTCAATCACAGTTGGGGCTAGGGGAGTTTTATGATTACAGAGTTATGCTGTCCTACACATCCTTCGCTGGTCCTGGCTGTGACCAAAGCGAGTCACAGGACCACACCCAAAGTCAGTCCCAGGGAAACAGACTCTGCCCCTAGTGGGGGAGCTGTGAAAATACATTACAGAAGCACCTGGCCCAGTAGTTCAATCAGCCAGGAGAGGACCTGGCAGGCAAAAGGAGCCATGTGTCCAATAGCACGGAGGCTGGAAAAGGTGCGCAGTGTAGGAAGACTAGTTACCCTGTCTAATGACAGCATTGTGAGAATACTGAAACACTAGTCTCATGAGATGCTCTACACACAAAAACACAGGAGACGGGAGGGTTCTTTGAAACGTGGAGAAATGCTGTGTGTTACAGTCTCCAAGGTTTTCAGAGTGCATCAGCATAGTAAAGCCTCTGACAAGTCCTGAATTTCACTTTGTCTGACCTGATGTTTCCGAAGCTCATTTGGCTTTAGATTCTGCTCCCTTAAGTAACACTCCCTGAACTGGACTGGACCACAGGATTCACACAGGAGAGATGACTGAAAGGTCAGTGTGATGCTGAAGCTTGAGGGTCAGTTTGTCTGGATTAAGAGATGCCTAGCAGGTTGGTAAAGTGCGATTCTGGGTGTATCAGTGGGGGCATGACCTTGGGGACTGTCTGGTCCCTGACCCTTTCCCCTCTGGTTCTTACAGCGCGCGCGCACACACACACACAAACACACACAGTATATATATGATCCCCCACCCCATGCTAGGAATGGAATCCAGGGCCTTGCACGTGCTAAGCACATTCTACAGCTGATCTATATCCCTGGTAACTTAAATATATTTTAAAGGGGAACTTCTGCATAAAGCCACTGCCTGTCCATAAATTGATACTCTTCCCTTCAAGATCTGGAGCCTAATTCTCCTCCTCTAGGATGTGGACTGTAGTAGTAACTTGTGGAGAGTAGAATGAAGCAAACAGATTTCAGAAACTAGATTATAAGTCAGTGCTGCTTCTTCTCTTTTACTCTCTTAAATCATTTGGTCAGGGGAAGCCAGTTGCATCTCATGAGTGCCATCTAGAAGCCCCCGTGATGGGGAAGAGACCTCCTACCCATAGTCAAGGAGCACCTGAGGCCAATAGCCATGAGCGTGAGGTCTCGGAAGATAATTCTCCCACCTCAGACCTCCGAATAACTGCAGCTCCTGCTAACATTGCCACTGCAAGTCCTAGGAGAGACTCTTGAGTCACAGCCACCTAGGGAAATCACTCCCAGATTCCTGGCCCTGAAACTGAATGAGATAACATCTGGACCTCTCTGAGCTACTATAACAAAAGTACTATAAGCTGGGTGGCTCATAAATACACCTATTTCTCCCAGTCCTAGGGGCTAGAAGTCCCTAGGAGGTGCTGGCAGACCTGCTGTCTATGAGGGCCCACTTCCTGACGGCCCTTTTCTCTGTACCCTCGAATGGGGAAAGTGATGAGGGATCTCAGGGACCTCTTAGAGGCCTACCACCACAGCCTCCTGACTAACACTGTCACCTTGGGGATTAGGATTTAAATTTATGAATTGTGTTGGGGGAGAGGTAAACATTCAATCCATTGTAGGTAACAGTGTTGATTTAAAACTGCTAAATTTGGGGATTATTTATTATGCAGCAATAGATAACTAATACACAATTATTTGTGGGAAACCAGGACCTCTTGGCATAAATAGAAAAGAATCCTTAAAATGAAATCTACACATCATTGAATTTTAGTAAAATACTCTCAACTATCAAGACTCTGAAGCCGGTCCAACATTCTTTTAAAAACAAAGATTAGCATGTGATAAAAAACATACTAGCTCCTGGCCAGGCGTGGTAGTGCACGCCTATAATCCCAGCACTTGGGAGGCTGAGGCAGGAGGATCGCCAACAGTTTGAGGCCAGCCTGTGCTACATAGTGAGATCGTGTCTCAAAAAACAACCAGGGGGCCGGGGATTTAGCTCAATGGTTCTGCTGCCTGCCTCACAAGCACAAGGTCCCGAGTTTGATCCCTGGTACCAAAAAAAAATACTAGCTCCATGCAGTGGATGGCTACTCAGCAATGAAAAGAGGCAAATTATTGATTCACGCAACAATGTGAATGAATCTCAAAAGCGAAGTGAAAGAAGCCAGACACAAAAGACTATGCACCTGTATGGTATGATCCAATTTATGTGAAATGCCCAGAGGGGCAAACATATAAGGCAGAAAGCAGGTCAGGGCTTGCTTGGGATGAAGCACGAGCAGAAACTGACTGCATATGTGCACGGAAACCTTTGGGTTGTAGTAATGGTTGTACAACTGTATGCATTTATTAAAATTCACTGAACCGTCTACCTGAAATGGGGAATATTATGGGATGTAACATATCTCAGGGAAGATATTAAAAAGTAAAAGGGAAAAATGACATCTTCACCGTGTGAGTTTAAATTAACACACACTAAAATCATCACCTCATACACCACCAGCGATAGGCTTCCCAGCCTGGCTCCAAATGTGCACTCCTGCTAGGCTGTCTCCTAGGGCAGAGGGCAGGGACATTTGTGGTAATGTGAGCCTTCCACAGCCAGGCTTGTTGCCACTGTGCCTGAGGCACATGCACGCCCTGTGTTCAGCTCTGCCAAGAACTTCATGACAAGTGGCCCTTCTTCAGGGAGGTTTCTCAGAAAGCCCTTGGGAAGCCAGCAGAGGTGATGTTATGGACTATTCTGAACAGTAGACCTCTGCTTAGGGGAAAAGAAACACTTTGGTGCCTGTGGTAGATTCTGTGAATGGCCCAAATTCATTTTCCTCCCTGTACTCGTGCCCTTTGCCATGTGCCCCACCAAACCTTTTCGCTGCCAGGGCGAGTCTGTCTCCATGCCCCTTGACCCTAGGCTCTGGCTTCTTTGTTACTGAGCGAAAAGTAACTTCCCTGAGGGCAGAGACCTGGTGTGCATGGTTCACCCAAATCTTAGTTCAGTACCTAGCACATGGAAGTTTCTCCACAAATATATTTATTTTCCAAACATGTTTTAAAAGTTTATACTAGCTGGCATTTTAGCAGGATAAATTCTACCAATCACAAATTGCTTAGAAAAGATGCATCTTAATAATTCTCCATGATCATAGCGAGTTTGAGGACTTATTTCAGAAAGTATCATATATACAACAGATGGCTTTTTGGTGGTTTTCCAGGCCTTTTATATGAACTGGTAAAATTCTAATGAGGCTCTCAAAGTTATAAAATTAAATACAGGGATTTTTTTTCCAGGAGTTGGTGAAATACATAATTGCTTTTACAGTTCCTCAGCCCTCTGAGCTATAGAGTAAAGGCTTTATTAGTATCACAAGTGTTAAGAAAACCTTTTGGAATTTAGTGTCCAAAACATCTGATTTTTAAATAATACTGAGATTTCCAACATCACATATAATCTGGCAGAGTGCTTGTGTCCTGCTGATAATAATGAAGAAATGAATACATGAGATGTTGGGTTATGACTAACAGTACTCTTTTGGAAGCAGTTTCTTTCAGTGTGTAAAGTGCTCTGAGAAGTAACTTTCATACACATTGACCTGCCTCTTCAGTGTGTCATGTCACAGTAAGGTGTTCAAGAAAGGCTACTCCGGTTGACTTTATTGGATGTCAGGATATGAGTGTGTGGAGGCTACAGAGAAAGCTTTGCTTTTCTGATAAAGGAATTAGATATAATGGGCACAGCCTTTTTTATTCATCCTTTCTACCAGCTTTGAATGTGGATGGGATGGCAGGCACTCTGGCCACCTTTATGTAACCATGGAGGAAAGCCCAACAAAATCTTGGCATTACCAGTTAAAGTTCTTCAAATATTTAGGTGAGGTTAAATGTGCTAAAATTTTACTGGGGGATCTGCCTATGTGATAAAATATGAGGAGAGAACTGAAGAAGACTGGAGAGCCATCAGATTATAATTGGTCTGACTCAAAGTGAAGAGGAGAAAGAGGTTGAATGGAAGCCTCTTTGACCACTCTACTGTCTAAGGACGGTTTAGCTAAGCCATTGAGGAGTATTTAAAGCACAGCTCGGGGGTGGAGGAGTACAGACCTCCCTGGAGCAAGTTTCCTTGCTGCACTGAGTACAGTACAGCAGACGCTCAAGTTACATCAGGCCTGACATACAAACAACTTAGGTTAATTAGATTAATGGAAGGTTCATCTGCCTCTTGTTATCTATAGCATGTGCCCAGGTAAACATCCGGTCTCAGCTGTATTGACTTACAGCCAACTTGAGTTACAACCAGCCCTCGGGAACCGATGGAGTTCGTAAATCAAGGGTCCACTGTATCTTGCTGCACTGAGCCCTTGCTGGGAGCTGCCCTGGAAAGCTTTAGCAGAAATGCTGCAGTTGATATTAAACAGCAGCAGCTGGAGTCCTTGGCCAGTTACATTCCCTGCAGCTGGAAGTCTGATGTGTATTTCCATGGCCACAAGCATAATTACTGAGCCACTGCCCAAAAATGAACACCCTCTGGAATACTTGGTCCCAGAGGAAAATAAGCTCCAAATTGTCTGTGCCCTTGGCCCATTCCCTGTAATTTTCTACGGAACGCTTTCGTATCATCACACTGGTCAGCCAGTGAGAGCGTGGCCTCCACCACTTCAGAGCTCTTCTCTTGCCCTCTCCCTCCTCTCTCTTCCCTCCCTTTCCTCCACTCCATTTCAGCAGAGCAGTGAAACTGATATTTGGACTACCAGCTCCCAACCCTAAAGGCCCTGCCTTCAACCCATGTTGAAGTGGCTTATTATTTTCTTCAGAACAAATGGTGTTCTCTTCCTAAGAGAAATTCTGGTACCAGGAGGTAAGATGAAAACTCCAGCTCAGTATGTGTACACACACTCGCTCACACA
Source organism: Heterocephalus glaber (assembly GCF_000247695.1). Next base: position 1,358,080 of record NW_004624788.1, read on the forward strand.
CATGGACAGTTCTTTAGGATAAATTGCTGTTCTCCCTTTCTAACATGAACTACTCTAGACTGAGACTATATCTTTTTGTGTATGATTTAATTTCATTAGTATTTCACACCCAAAGCAAAGTGTCAATGATATACTATAAATTTATCACCTGGATTTAACAAATGTTAATATTTGCCTTGAGTCTTATTTTAAGAAACAAATTTTACAGATGTTAATAATTGGAATAACATACTACATGCTATGTTAAGCCCTCATCTAACTGCTTCATATGTATAATCCCATAAAACCTCACAAAATCTATGAAATTAATGTCAACATTGTTTCAATTTACAGACAAGGGACCTAGAGCACAGTGATGCTAAGTAACTTGCCCCAAATCACACAACTAATAAATGTTAGAGACAGGATTAGAACCCAAGTAGTCTAGTTATATTTTATTTATTTCTATGCTTGGAATATAGGAATAGTAGACATTTGTTAAAATAATGACTTAATTTAGGGTGTAAATAAATGATTTGGATCCGGTTCAATGAGACAAATCATTTTTGTAAAATGACAAATGTGAGTTTTTTGTTGGGATGCCACTGCCTTTTTCCTAAATTTTTTTTTTGGGGGGGGTACCAGGGATTGAACTCGGGTCCTTGTGCTTACACAGCAGGCGGTGAAACCACTGAGCTAAATACCCGGCCCCTCCTAAAATATTTTTAATTTCCCTTGTGTCAGGGCTTTCTGCCAGGAGGAGGTGTAGATCGTTATTGTATTGGTTATCTACTGCTACATGGCAGCTCACCCTGGCACGACAGGTACAACAGTCCCTCATATTTCTCATGCTTCCTGTGATCAGGGATCCCGGGTGAGTGAAGACAGCTTGTCTCTGCTCCATAGCATCCAGGGTCTCAATGAGACAAGTGGAAGCCCAGAGCCAGAGCCACAGGAAAGGGAACTCACTTCTGTGTCTGGCTTTCAGTGCTGGCTATGGCCTGGGCTTCCTTGAGACAGGAAGACACTGGCCCAAGATCAAGTGCCCTGGAGAGACAGAGAATCAAACAGAAGCCATGTTGCCTTCTCTGACCCCAAAGTCACCTAGCAGATCATCTTAGTTACTTTTTTCTCATTGCTGAGACGAAATACTTGACACCCAAAGTTAAAGGAGGAAAGGTTTATTTGGCTCACAGTTTGTAGAGGTTTCAGTCCATAATCGGCTGGCTCCAAGGCAGGGTGGCACATGTCAGCAGGGCATCGCAGAGGAGAAACAGTTCATGGTGGCCAGAAGGTAGCAAAGCAGCAAGCAAGGGCCCTCAACAGGGTCTTTCTGTCCCCTTTATCTTATGCAGACTACTTAGGATGAGTACCACTCACACCCTTAATCCTTGTGCCCTTGAACCTACCATTGCATCATGAATCAGTTCCAGGAAAAGCCCCACCTATGACTGCGTGAGGCTTTGGGGGACCTCTAAACACAAGCCATAGCATAGCTCTTCCACCTCAGCCTGCTGGTCACACAGGGGGAAAAGAACAGAGCCTGCCTCTCCATAGAGGGAAAGCCAGTTGGGAGGATACAGTCTACCACAGACCCTGAGAGCAGACACTGTGACAGTTGCTCTTCCGACCCTCAAAGGAGAAGTGATTCCTTTTAACCAACTGGGGCCCACTAGAATGTCTGAGAATGGACTTTACCAATGTGCTCATGACTAAAGCAGAAGAGGAGCAGGTTACTGGACATTTCAACAGTTGTACAACTAGTAAATGCCATGCTTTTTCCTTAACCTTTTCAGATACTATTGGCCCTTAAAACACTGAAAAATATAGGCAGTCTTAAAAATGTAGCTGAGTCTCATTTTCCAAAGTACGGAGTGTTTTTCTTGCCAATGACAAGGGCCAGGTCCTCCCTGTGGTTCACTGTGTGGTGACCCACAATCTACAGGGTAGCTGGGGCCTCCGCTGCACCAGCACCAGCTGCATCCAGTCTCATCAGTGAACTCCTGTAACTCGGAGCAGATTTGACGGAGGCCAAGTGCTGCAGTGCTCCTGCACAGAGAGAAATGTTGTCCAACTAGTTTGTATTCCTGGCATGAAGCAGATGCAGTTTATACCTTGAAGAAATAAAGGCAAAATCCTATTTGACAGTTCAAAAGACTTATTCTCCTCATCCTGATAGAAAATATCTACTTCCCAGAAGGGAGCAAGAAAACATAATAAAGTGTAAAAGCCTCTTCAAGGAAAGGTTATGGGATCTTTGCTCCGAAAGAGAATGACAGGTTGCTTTTCGGGCTCCCGTCACACGTCTTCTGAGGCAGTGGTGTAAATGGAGGAAACCCTTAGTGTTTCCTTCCACTGTAACCTGAGGTGGCGCTAAGTGTGCAAGTGGCGGTTCAGGACCTGCTCCAGCTTTCCTCTGCTGTCTGTGTGCAAACCCCAGGGCTCCTGGAAATTTCTGTCTCCTCCAGAGCTGTCCACAGAGGATCCTTGCTGCTCATCATGGAGAAAACGAGCCTTTTCCCCATTTCCTGTGGCCACTTGGTTTCCATTGTCACGACATAAATAGCTCTGTGGTTTTGGCCATAATCTTCCCGAGGAAAGAGTTATTTACGTTCTCTAATCACCCTAAGGTGATCTTTCTACCTTGATTTAATAAAGGAAATTAAAGTGTGTTTTCTTTTTGTTAGTACCCTCAACTACCATCTGCTTAAAAATGTGGATCTAGGGCCCAGGATTTAGCTCAGTGGTGCCGCCGCCTGCCCCAAAAGCACAAGGACCGGAGTTCAATCCCCAGTACCAAAAAAAAAAAAAAATGTGGATCTAATCAGCCACTGGAAAGTATGAGAAACAGATCGTGTTTCCACAATCTACTTCTACAAGATTTTTGTCCCACTTAAAAAAAAAATCAGTGCTCCTACTCTGACTCTTAGCCCTGGGGCCATAAACCTTTCTGTTTATTGGTTTGACTTTCCGGACATTTCAGGTAAAAGGGCTTTACAGGATGTGATCTTTGTGACTGGCTTCTTTTATTTAGTATATTTTCAAGATTCATCTAGGTCGAATCACATAATTACTTCTACATTTTTATTGCCAAATAATATTCCATTTTCAAGTATATTACATGTATTTATGCATCATTAGACAAACATTGAATTATTTCCACTTTTTAGTTATTATGAATAATGCTGCTGTAAGCATTCGTGTATGAGTTTGTGTGCAGACATATTTTCAGTTCTCTTGGGTTTATGCCTATGAGTAGAATTGATTAGTCATATGGTAATCTATATTCAAGTTTTGAGGCACTGCCAAACTGTTTTCCACAGTGGCTGCACCATTGTGCACTCCCAGTAGCAATGCAAGAGGTTTTTCAAATTTCTCCACATGCTCACCAACACTTGTTATTCTCCATGTTTTGTGCTATAGCCATGCTAGTGGACATGAAATAGTATCTTCTTATGGTTTTGATTCACATTTCCTTCATGACTAGTGATATTAGCATGTTTTCATGGGCGTGTTGGCCATTTATCTGTTTTATGTGGAAAAATATTTACTCAAGTACTTTGCCCATTTTTAATTTTTTTAAATTACTGAGTTGCAAGAGTTCTCTATGTATTCTAGGAGCAAGATCTTTATCAAGTATACGACTTGCAAATATTTTCACCCATTCCATAAGTTATTTCATTTTCTTGTTAAGGTTCTCCCTGAACAAAAGCTTTTAATTTTGATGTGAGCCAATTTATCTATTTTTTCTTTTGTTGCTTGTATTTTTGGTGTCATATCTAAGAAACCATTACCTAACCTAAAGACACAAAAATTACTTCTATTTTCTTCAGAGAGTTTTATTGTTTTAGCGCTGACATTTAGGCCTGCAATTCATTTGAGTTTGTTTGTTTGTTATATATTTTTCACAGTAGGGGGTCCAGTTGCAGTCTTTCATATCAATATGTCCAGGCTTTCTAGCACCATTTGTTGAAAGGGGTCTTATTTCCCTGTTGCTATGGTTTGGATATAGATATGGGAGCCCTGGCTGCCTCAAGGAATGCTCAGTGGCCCCTGGAGCTGTGGTTCAAACAGGCTCAGGTATAGCTCAGGACAATGGCAGATCCTGGAGTCCACATGGAGCTGGTTCTGTAAGAATTATGGGTTCATGGTGGCTTCAACCAGAATTTTAAAGGAGAACCTGAGAGACCAGGCAGCAGTTTGCTACGGGGTTGAAAGCCCTCCAGAGAGGCCTTAATATGATGATGCCCCATGGAACCATAGGAGTGGATTCTCAGCATGGACTCCAGAGGACAGAACAAACACAGCAGCATGGAAAGATCCACAGGTTAGTGCATGGCTCAAGCGAGCAACCACATGGACTGTAACCAGCAAAAGCCATAAGGGTGAGGCTGTTCAGGCCTTGGGGACCTACTCCTGGCCTCGTGCTGCACAAGACCCATACTTGGAGCTTTGGGACTTAAAATCTGTCTTGCTAAGTTTCAGTCTTGCTTTGAGCCAATTACTTCTTTCTACCTTCCTATTCCTCCCTTTTGGAATTGGAACACAGACTCTGTTCCTGTCCCCCCATTGAATATTGAAAATAGTCTATTTTGATCTTACAAATTGACAACTATTAGGAGTTTTCCTTGAGTCTCAAATTAGAACTTGGACTTTTAATTCTAGAACAAGTTAAAGCTTTAGGACTACCAAAGATGGATGAAGAACATGAACCTTGAGGGTCAGGGGAGGAATGCTATGGTTTGGATATGGTTTAAGTGTATCCCCCAAAGGTTCATGTGTTTAAATTTAATCCCCATTGTAAGGCATTAATAAGGTGGAAACTTCGTCTATGTGATCTAGAGGGAGGGCCTTTGGGAGGTGATCGGGAAGCCCCATGATTGAGTTCTGGCTGCTTTATAGGAACAGGGAGACATATTAGAGGACACACCCACACTTGCTTCCTGTCTCTTGTCATGTGTAGCCCACCACCACCTCGAGACTCTGCCAGACAGAAGTTATCACCAGATGTAGCCCCACCACCTTAACCCTCCAGAGCCACATGTGTGCAGTCCACATAAATCAAAACAAATCGCTTCATCAATGGTATAGTGTCAGTGGCAACAAACAAATCCATGAATATACTCATTGAATTACATTGGCATCCTTGTTGGAAATTAGTTGATGATAAAAGTAGAGGCTTATTTTTGGATTCTCAATTATATTCCATTGATCTATGTGATTATCCTTACATTAGTACCACATTGTTGATTACAGTAGCTTTGTAGCAATTTTGTTTTGTTTGTTTGGGGGTTTTTTTTCTGAGACAGGGTCTCACTATGTAGTTCAGGCTGGCCTTGAACTCACTGTGTAGCCCAGGCTGGCCTCGAACTCATGGTGCTCCTCCTGCCTCTGCCTCCTGAGTACTGGGGTTACAGGCGTGAGCCACGATGCCCAGCTCTGTAGCAAGTTTTGAAGTCAAGAAATATGAATCCTCCAATTTTGATGTTCTTTTTCAAATTTTTTTTTTTTTTGGTACTGGGAATCGACCTCAGGGCCTTACACTTTCCAGGCAGGTGCCCTTGCATTTCTGGGTTTTTTTATTTTTGTTTTTGTTTTTGGTACCAGGGATTGAACTCGGGCCCTTACACTTGCAGGCAGGCAGCGGAACCACTGAGCTAAATCCCCGACGCCTTTGCATTTCTATATGAATTTTAAGATCAGCTTATCAAATTCTACAATAAACCATCTGGAATTTTGCTCAAGATTGCACTAAATCTGTAAATAGATTTGGGGAGTGGTAAAGATAGCGAATCTTCTAGCCATGATTTAGACCATTCTGATGCATTAAGTCTTCTTTAATTTCTTAAAGTAATACTTTATAGTTTTTGGTGTAGAAGTTAAGCATTTTTTGGTTGAATTTATGCCTATTTTGTTCATTTTTATGGTATTGTCAAAAGAATTATTTTCTTAATTTCCTTTTTGGAATGGTCATTTTTAATGCATAGAAATAAAGTTGACTTTTTATATTCATGGTATATCCTGTAACTGTGATGAGAATGTTTATTAGTTCTAACAGTTTTTTGGTGGGTTACTTCAAATTTACTATGTACAGGATCATATCATCTATAGAGATTATTTTAGCTCTTCCTTTCTAACATGGCTGCTTTATTCTACTAATAATGTATATTATATTAATTGATTTCTGGCTATAAACTAACCTTGTACTTCTAGTATAAATTATACTTGCTCATAGTGTATAATCCTCTTTATAAGTTGCTGTATTTGAGTTGCTAGTATTTTGTTGAGAATTTTTATGTCTATATTCATAAAGAATATTTGCCTTTAGTTTTCTTGTAATGTCTTTGATTTTGGTGTCAGGGCAATACTAGCTTCAGAGAATGAGTTGGGCAGAGTTCTCTTTTCTATTTTTTTGAAGAATTTGTGAAGTATTATTTCTTCCATGAATGTTTATAGCATTCATCAGTAAAGATAACTGGCCTTGAGTTTTCTTTGAAGGAAAAATTTTAAAATTATGAATTTGAGGACTGGGGATTTAGCTCAGTGGTGCCGCCACCTGCCTCGCAAGCGCAAGGTCCGGAGTTCGATCCCAGGTACCAAAAGAAAAAAAAATTACGAATTTTATCTTGTTTCTATATATAGATCTATTTAGATTTTCTACTTCCTTAACTAGTTACAGGAGTTTATGTTTTCCTAGGAATTTGTCCATTTCACCAAAATTATGTGCTTTTTTAGCACCCAATTCTTCTTATATCCACTCACAATCCATGTATTTCTGCAAGATCTGATTCTTTTTTTTTTTTTTT
>NW_004624788.1:1375140-1397630 GCF_000247695.1 Heterocephalus glaber
AAATAATTTTGAAAGTAACAAATAAAAATGAAGGGCCTCCTTCAGGGTATGTCTCTGCTGTCACAATAGACAATGTGGGCAGCAGTGTGCAGCTATAAGTCAATGCGTCTCAGCAAGCCAGTTGCAGACCCATGAAATTCAGGCAGATTTCTGGCTGCAAGTCCCAAGTTGAGCTGTCTGTCCTCCTGCAGGGTTGAACTCTACAAGGCTCTACTGCAGGTTTGAGCTGCCCTTCCCCTGAAGATAGTCCAGGTTCCAATGGGAGGTACTGATCCCTCCAGCTTACCAAGTACAGTGGTCTGGTGTGCCTTTATTGCAGAGATTCTCTTCACCTTTCCAGTGGGCTTCAGTTTTCAGCAAGGAGCCTGAGAGAGGCCCTCTATCTGTTGTTCACTTCTCCAACTCAGGACAATGGGCTTTATGCCCCCCTGTGCATCTGTAGTGTGGAACCAGGTAGCAGCACAGCCAGGAGGCCAGTTTGGGGGGTACAGGGGGGTACAGGGTTGCAACTGCCCACACTGGTCACCCGTGGGAGTGTCGAGGGGGGTCCTCATTGTCTTGCTGGTCGCAGGTGGGCGTGGCAAGCCGGACAGAGTCGGACTCCTGACAGCTAGGGACCTCTCATCCCGCGCAGCTAAGTTGGTCGCCAGTCTACATTCCTTTTCTAAATTTTCTTACCGCACCCCATGAAGTGAAAAGCAGCTGCAGCAGCAGTAATAGAAGTAGTAAGAGTATAACAGCCTCATCCAGAGATAAGGAAACTGGACCTTCCTTGCACTCATTGACCTCACCAGCGTCACATAGTTGGGGAGGAGGAAAACTGGGGCATGAACTCAGCCAGGTTTCTCCATGCACATCCATATGCTAGACACAGTGAGTCGGTGGGATACAACATACACTATCACCAAGATTAATGAAGATGAACAAGACACAGACTTGCCCTCTGGACATTTCTACACCAGCGCCTAGCCCTTGGTGTTCCTTCCTTTTATGCACAGGGACTGCTCCACCACTAAATCTTGAGTTACACTGACATCAAAAAAGTATGGGCTTGCTTGACATTTATCATATTTTGCCTTTGAGTGAGTTACTCAGTTTCTCTGTGCCTTGGTTTTTGCTTTTAAAAACAAAACAAAAAAACTTTCCAACCTTAATAGGGTATAACAAAGTTCAGGTGACTACAAAAATATGGAACTTGTGAAGAATGAGAGTGGTATATGGTACTTCTAGTGCCCCTTTTTGTTCCAAGAATCTCTATGTAACAAAATCTTTGTGTCCACATAGAAAGACTGAGGGACACCATGTTAGGGATGTAGTCACAACAAAAATTCCCCATACAATAAGTGTAGTCTCCAGTCTTTGTTGAAGTAACAGGGAAAGTAACCCTGTTTAGTGTCTAGACATAACACCATGTGTGATGGATTAACTAATGGTCAACTTGGAACGCCCAGCTGAACTGAGTCAGCGTGGTTCTGGGCATGGAAGACCCACCTGGGAATTGTTGCCAACTGCATAAAAGGAGAACTGAAGGGGACGTTGTATGCTGTTTATTTTCCTGGAGGAGCTTGCCGAGGCTGGTTCTCCCGATATGAACTCAGCTGTTCTCATCGTTGGAGGAGCTTGGGTCCTCACTGTCGCTGGGAATGGCTGCTGTTCTCATCAGGGGAGCTCTGGTCTTCTCCTTGAGTGTCACTTCCTGGCTCCAGTGCAGGTGCCTCAGCCTGGTGGCACAGAAACTTCATCCCACCTCAGTGCAGACTTCCTAGCTTCCACCCCTGACCCTTGGGCTTACTGGATGCAGACCCTCGATATGGACTTGCACAAGACACTGCTGTGGGCTCTATGTCTCTGGCTGGACTTGTGTGAGCCATTATCTGTGGGACCCAAGCCCTCGGCTGGATTCTTCAGATCTCTAGCATGTGGACAGATCTCTTGTACTCCTCTGCATTTGACTTTTTGGGTGAATATTATAAAATAATCCTATAAATTACATGTCCTGCATTAAATCTATTCCCTTGGAAACCCTGACTACAACACCATGTAAGTTAAGAATGAAGGCTGAGGGGCCAGGGATTTAGCTCAGTGGTTCCGGTGCCTGCCTCACAAGCGCAAGGTCCCGAGTTCGATCCCCAGTACCAAAAAAAAAAAAAAAAGAATGAAGGCTGGGAGGACAAGAAGAGATCAGAACTGTAAGAAATTACCTGTGTAGCTGTTGTTCTGCAATTCAATTTAGCTTTCTCTTCTATGAAGCCAATCATTTCTTTCTCTAACATGGGGTTGAGCATAGTGGTTGAAATATTGTCATAAAAAATAGAAAGAACAGGAGAGGATTATAACTGAGAAGTATTTCAGTTATCTATTGCTGCATCACAAAGTACCTACCCCAAACCTGATGATTAAACAACGATTTATTATTTCTCCCTATTCTGTGGTTTCAGCTCTATAGCGACTCTAACCAGCTGTTGGCTGGCATGGCTTTGTTCTCCACACTGCCTCTCTGCAAGGTTAGATTAGCTTCTATACAGCATGGTATTCTCAGGTTCTCAGGGGAAAAGCAGAAGCTTCCAGGCCTACTAATGGCCCGACTGGTACAACATCATTTCCACTGCTTTCTGTTGGTGAAAGCAAGTCATACAGGCAACTCAAATCCTAGAGAAGGGCGAACAGCCTCTGCTGCTTGGTGGAAGGAGGGATGTGCTCATTCAAGAATGAACGTGCTTTTTGGTGGCCATCTTTGAAGACAACTCACCTCAGAGAAAATGACAAAATAAGAGCCTTTTGCCTTCCAAACATTTCAGAATGTTTAAGAGAAAGTGGGTGTTATGGTTTATATCTAGATGTCCTCTCAAAGCCTCATAGGTGGGGCTTTGGGGAGGTGATTGGATCTTGGAGGTGTGGCCTAGAAGGGTATCTCTCCCTCCCTCCTCCTCTATCTCTCTGCTTCTGGTTGCCATGCCATGAAGTACTTCTCTGCCATCCCCCCTTGTCTTGGAGCCACTGACTAGAAACGAAACCTCTACAAACTGTGAGCCAAAATAAACTTTTCCTCCGTCAGGTTGTGGCTGTTGGGTATTGTGTCTCAGTGCCTACAAAGTAGCTAAGACAGTGGGTGAGGAGGAAGAGGCCATGTGGTGTGATACGAGGTCCCAAGCCAGTTCTGAAGAGACCAGTTCAGCAGTCCAAGTTTAGTGAGACACTGATCTGATCTCAGGTCTTCTGAAAGTGTTCTGTGGAGATTCAGCAGGAAGATTATGTCCATATTCCCACTTCTCTCACCACTAGGAGTGGTTGGGGAATTGGGACAGGGCTAACAGAGGTAGAAGATGTAATTGTGTCCCTCTCAAAACTTCTATGTTATGAGGTTTTAACCCTGCAGTACGTCAGGTGACGAGGTGTGGAGATAGGGTCTCAAAAGAAGTAATTAAGTTCAAATGAGGCTGTTGAGATGGGCCCTAATCCAGTCTGACCAGTTCCTTATAAAAGGGGATTAGAACACACAGAGAGACAGTGAATAAGGTAGCAAGAGGGCAGCCGTCTGCAGGCCAGACACAGTGGCCTCAGAGGAAACCAAATCTACCAGCCCCTTGTCTTGGTCCTCCAGTGTCCAGAACTGTGAGAAATGAATTTCTATTGTTCAGGCCACTCCACCTATTGTATCTTGGAAGATACAGGACTAATCCAGAGCGGGAAGGCCTAAGACATGGGGCTATAACAGCTAAACCCACTGGAAACATGAAACACCTGGAGCACTGTTCAGAGGCTTTACAGCTGGGCCCACGCTGAGTTTGGGTGTGGTAACATGTCCCTGGAGGCCTGGGCCAGGAAGGCAGAGGTACAGAAGAATGCTCCAGAGTTACTCACTGGAGACAGCCCCGGGCGAGTCGCATGGATTCCCCTTGTGTTTTTATAGAAATAGTGATTAGTTTCCAGCACTTAAAAATCAGAAGGTTTTACTTTTTCTTAAAAATCAGAACTTCCAGCTTCTCTAGGAAAATTAGAAGACCCTGTCCGCATGTGTCCCCCAAGGGCACCAGGGCTATGATTTGTTTCTCTTTGTACATACATTCTCTACGTGAATGTTTCCAAGAAGGGTTTTGTGAATAGCAGGTGGGAAAAACAGACAAGCACATTCTATCAAATTGCCTCACTTTGAAATTTGGGGATTGAAAGTCTTTATGGTAATTTCTGTCTTGTCATTACCGTAAAAGAGTGTGATTCACCCACTCCACTTTGTTCATTGTGATGTACAGTGTAGGAAGTTATATAATTAGCTGTATCCACAGGTGTTGGAAGCTTCCAATATCCCAGGTAGGGCTTTTGAAGGGTTTTTGTGATCTTTAACTGAGTTTTGTAGTTGTTTCTATTTCTGGAAGACATTGGAAATAGCTTTAAGTGTACGTGTGTGTTCAGATTGCTTCTCACTTGCCGGTCTTACATATGCACTGGCAGTTTGTAAGTTCCTTCTTCACTGTAATGAAAAATCTTGTTATAATTTGCACATCAAACAAGAGGGCCCAGTTCCTCTTGCTGGGGGAGCTTGATTGAATTTCTAGGCTTTTGAGAAACTCACAACACTCCCAGTTGTTCATATTCTTTATACATAATACCTGAGACGAAATTAGCAACAGAATTACTGTTCAGATCTGGTCTTTCTTCCTTCCAAGTCACTTTGCATATTTTAAAGAGGATTCTTCCTCTTCCCAGGTTAAATTAGGAACCAGGAGAAGCTGTAGTCCTTTTCCTGGGCCTTGGACACTTCAACCCACTTGAGGTGGCAGATTTGAAAGAAGGACTTAGGCTGGCTCTTCACACCTGCAGGCCATGGGCTCCCAGCCAGCCTGTGAAGGCAAATGCGCCAGGGCCTTTGGTGCTTCCTGGCCCCCAAAGCCTTCCTTAAGTGACCCCCCTTACAGTCATGTACCTCCATACACACACCCCACTGTTCCTGAGCTGTTCCCAAGGGAAGCACACTCCTCCTTCCTGAGAACAGTACCCTTGACCTACTTACCCCCTCAAATTCCTGCAATCATTCTCTCTAGACTGGCTCTTCTCCTCTGGCGGGGCTCCTCCAAGTTCCATCAGTGATATGATAATAATTGTTGTCGGTGTGCCACTTTCTGGAAGTCCTGCTCACTCCCTTGCAGACAGGAATCTAAGGGGGCGGGAACAGATGCCACAGAGTACCTGTGACAATGGAAGCCATGACTAGCATTGCGGAGGCCCGGTGTGTGCTGGGAACCAAGCATGGGCTTCACACGGGCCACTCACTGAACTGTCACCTCTACACACTGGGCTAAATACAGTATTTTCTCTCATTCACTCTCTCTCTCTCTCTCTCTCTCTGTCTCTTTCTCTCAAAAGGTTTGTTTGGCCCATATAAATAGCCTTATTATACTCATTTACAGATCAGGAAACTGAGGCACAGTTTGTCCCAGGTCATACAGTGGGAAATAACAAAGCTGGTTGTTGAACCCAGGCAGCCTCATCCTACAGACCTAAAGCCATATGTGTATTTAAATGAATTGCTTATACATTTAGTTATACAAATCCACACCTTGTTGCAGAAAGGGTTTACAATGGCTCAAAGAAACATATTAAGATAAGATAAATTTAAAAATCAACAGGGGGATAAGTCAGGACAGGAAGACCAAGTGGAGCCAGTGGTGACCTCTATACGTAAATAAGAGCTAGTGCCATGGTGTCTGTGTCACAGATGTAAAAGTCTGGCTCTGTCCGGTGTCAAAGTCTTTTCTAAGCATGTCGTATCGGCACCACTGGGCTGTTGGCCACTCAGGGCAGGGAGAACCATCAGTGTTGTTCTCTCTCCCAAATTTTATATCAAACAAATATTAGTATACAAATTAATTATGAAAGAAGGGACATCATCTCTTTCTCTCTGTCCCCTCAGTCCTGCTGGAACGTGAAACAGGAATTTCTACTTCTCAGAGGCCTGGAGAAGTTTCTACCTTCTCAGCAGCTTCCTGGATCCACCCTAGGGGAAGAAGGGTGACTCAGCTGATTAGGGAGGGGCTGGAGCTGCCCCAGGCCCACATTCTCTGCAGGGGTGTTGGCTCTTTGAGGGTCCTGCCTCTCCATCTAATGTCCCTTCTCTCCCTGGGCTCTTCCTCTTGGACAGCAAGTCTTCTCCCACCGGAAAGGCTCTAGCCCCAGGAGGTATAGGTGTGAGAGCCTGAAGTCCTCCAGCTTTTCAAAGTGGACAAGATCAACTGAGCCAACAGTCAGGGGACAACCATTTTGGCTTCAGGTCCAGCTCTTGCGGTAATCAAGTTGTTTCTTAAGTGTTCAGAATCTAGTAGGAAAGGGCGTGATTTGTGGGGAGGTGCTGGGGATCAAACCCAGAGATTCACGGATGCTAGGCATGTGCTCTGCCACTGAGCCATATCCCTGGTCCTCAGGGTGTGAAGTTTTTTGACACTTTAAAATCTCAACTAATGATGCATTTTTTTTTTCACAAACACTTCTAGTCTTAAAATAGAGAAGCTTCTGGAATCACATTGTTTACAAAAATTAAAACAGGACACAAATGGCTGCATTAGTTTGAGTTTTCTGGAAGCAGATGCCAAGACAAGATTAGACATGCAAGCAATTTATTAGAGCAACAGTGGTGAAGGATTCAAAAGAAGGGACTGGGGAAAATGAAGAGAGCCTTCAGCCCATGATGCCACCTGAGTCCTGTGAGGGAAAGAGGGGAGGAAGTAGGACGTCTCAGACTGCAGCACAGGAGACTTGGCCAAGGCCGATGGGGAGCCCTTGACCCAGTGTTGTCCATTAGCGCATCCCTGCACCACACAGAAGTGAGTCTGCACTGGCTCTTTGGCTCAGTCAGCAACCAGGAGAGGCCCGAGGCTTAGCCTCAGCATCGATGTGGTAGCCAATTAAGGAAGGGCGAGAGCTGCCCCATTGGCCCACTTTCTCAGCAAAGTGGGCTCCAGAAGAGAGGCAGTGAGGCTGTCCGGTGTGCTCCCTGCAGCAGGACACCTGAGTGATGCATTGTCATGGCCATCACCATGGCTTGACCCAGGGTAGACTCAATTTTCCCTATGATGACGGGTTCAGAGAGATAGGTATCCACTGGCGTCAGGGCTGGTATCCATCCATACTCTGGCATTGTGGCCTGGTAATCACTGCCACTGTCACATCTGCATTCAGCAAGGAGAAAAGTAGAATGGCAGCACCTGTTTGTCACTGACCAAAGCTGCGACATATGGCTACTACTGGAAGGGAGCAAAGGGACGAAGAAGCTGGGGAAGGGCGTTGGGTCCACCACCATGATTGTGTGCCCACTACAGAGCCTAGCGGAAGGCCCTGATGTTAATATTTCAGGTCCACCCAGATGCTACAGAAGCATCCCAGTGCTTCTTGGCTGTTAGGCCTTGGTGTGCTCTACTGAGGTCTCCTAAGATGCTTTTTGTTGTTGTTGTTGTTTGTTTTTTGTTTTTTGAGACAGGTCTTACTATGTAGTTCAGGCTGGTCTTGACCTCACTTTGTAGCCCAAGCTAGCTTTGAACTCTCAGCGATCCTCCTTCCTCAGCCTCCCAAGAGCTAGAATTATAGGGGTGCACCCCCATGCCCAGCTCCTAGGATGCTTTCTAATGGCTCAACCCAGTGTGACATATTGTACCAGTGTCCCAGAAGGTAACTTTTCTTTGGAGGGCTGAAACTATGTAATTAGAGAGGAAATGACTTGTTTGCTCACCATTCCTTTGTGTGTGTGTCTTCCAGTTTAATCTTCACAATGATTTTGTGTGTGCAAAGGATATTATTTTAGGCATTGAGGTTTTTCTATGTCTATTCCTTGTTGTGGCAGCCTCAGAGTTTGGAATATAGATCCTGATTAAGTCAATCAAAGTAATCTCATCTCCTTGGAAGTCATAGGTGCACACATGGCCTTCTTACCTATTTGACTCAGTGAGATCTGGGGGAAAGTGGTTGGGGCTTCTGGGAAATTGTTTTCTTGGGCCAGAGATGAATCCTTAGGAAGAGTTTGCTTCTTCTGTCTTCAGCAGATATGAACAAGAACACCAGGAAGACTGATCACTTGTTGCTGCCATCCTGTGACTCTGAACAGGACCTAGGACCTCTCCTTGTAATAAGGCCAAAGCTGTAGACTGCAGCCTTAGAGTCAGAAAGAACCTGGGTCCTCAAGGACAACATTGTGATAATGGACCAACCACCCTGAACAACTCGCAATGTGTACATATATAAGCTCCTCCAATTTCCTTATTGCAGCAAATTTGATTGGGTTTTGCTATGCTGAAAGCATCCTAATTGCTCCAGGTGTCATGCCCATTTTAGAGATGAGGAAACCAATATCCAGAGGAAAAAGTAACTTGCCCAAGGCCATGCAGCTAGGACAGCAGAGCTGGGCTTGAAACCAAGATCTGACTGTTGGCTCCACACTCTGCAATTAATCTGGTTGTTCCACGAGGACAGCTGATTCATGGGTTTCAAGATTATGAGAACAGCTCAGGCATGTTTGAGTTACTAAGAGACTGACATTGGACTTTTCACACTTCCCCTATGAGTTCAGAGCTGGGCCATTTCCCGTATAACAGGGATCTCCAGAACATCAAAAGACTCCACAAATCACAATGATGTCAAATCAGGCAGATTTATTACCAGTTCTCAAGGTGACATCAGTACTTTTTCTCCATTTTTTAAAGCAGCCAGTAATGATGACAGAGTATAAAACAAATATATAGCAGGTAGTGGCTTCCAATTTTCTCTTATCACAGTTGACAAAAATCTCATCCCTCATGAGAAGAGTGCTGGGGGGGACACTGAACTAGAAGTGGATTTTTGTATTGTGCATTACAGGATTGTGAAGGCAACATTATAATGAGCAAAAATCCAAGACCTTTTTCTACAACTTAAAGTCTCAGCATTGGACAGAATTTGGAGGGCCACTGGTCCATCTCTCACCCACAGCAGGGGGAGTTCCACTCACATTATCCTTGTCAGTCACCAGCTCTCCTTGAAAATGCTGTGGGGAGGGGGCAGGGTCTTTTCCTTTCTTGTTTGGAGGGGAAGTTCCTCACATTGCTCTGACTTCATACTTCCATTTTGTTATTCACTGTTCTTCAGAGCAAAATGGATACCAGTTTATTAAGAAACAAATGGCACCAAGTTATCTGTGTTCTACTCCCAAAAAGGTGTTTTGCCGAACCATCACTGATACCCCTACAGAGTGACCAAGCCTATTTGAGCCTTCATCTCCTACCTCACTTCATAATATAGAATGGAATACAGAGCTTGTGTGTGAATTTGATCTAACACAAGAGAAAGACAACTGGTAACATGAAGATTTTAATTACCTAAAAAGGTGACTGTCAAAAAGCTGAATGGCTTTATGTTAAAATGTATTTTCATCTTTTTCAAAAGCACACATTTGTTTAGCTTTAAGAGTAAAATGGTATTGCAAAGCTAATAATGAAAAACAACAATCTCCTAGCTTATCCTCCCTATCTTTACATCTTGTTCCCTAGAGGCAACTACCTGCAAATCTTCTAGTTATTTCTTTTGATGTTTATACTTACAAATCTAAATACAGTAATACCTTGGCTGTCAAAGGGCTCCAAGCTCTAACTTTCCACTACTTGAACAGCAAAGTTTGAAAGAAAATCTTCTCAGTGTTTGTAACTTTGCTCTCTAGTCAATCAAAAATCCAACTTGAAAAAAACCTGTGTGGGCCAAGAGTGAGTCACAGGTCCAAAAGTGCTTCAGACCAAAAGGGGCAACGCTTCAGTCCAAGCACCTCTCTCACCCAGACAACATATAGTGCTTATTTTAGTGCATTACAGCATTCATCACTGTGTGGGTTTTTTGTGCTTTATTTGCATAAAACATTATAACCATGGCTGCAAAGAAAGTCATACCAGCAGTAAAGCTAAGAGGAAAACCATGAGAACCATGGTAAAGTTAAAGAAATCATTGCCTGCTTGTAGTTCCAGCTACTAGGGAGGCCGAGGCAGGAAGATCTCAAACCTTGGCAATTTAGCAAGCATCTGTCTCAAAATACAAAAAGCTGAGGCTGTAGCTCAGCACTCCCTGGGTTCCAACACCAGTACCCCCCAAACCATAATTTTAGGCTGAGTCAGCATTTACTATTTACATTTTTATGATGATGTAAATCTTGCTCACAGCTGAGACACACAATGAAACCCAGAAAGAGCAAAGAGCTATGACTTGACCTAAAAGAGAGAGCTTGAGCGTGACTTGGGGTTGCAGGAGCCCTCCCTGGAGTGTATTACACCAAATAACACAGACTGAGGAAAAAGTACGGCTGGGGGTTTTTCTGTGTCTGCACAGGTTGAAACAAAGCTAGTTCCTGACGTGTTGGGTTAAGTTCCTTCCTAAGGAAGTGAAAGTGAAAATTTTGCACAGTGGAGAAATAAAGAGGTGAAAATAAGAATGAACTCAGGGCAGCAGAACAAAGGCAAAAATTAACCTCTACCTTTGCATGTATCTCTTTGAGGAATATGATTTTTTTTTTCTCCCCTTTTGGACTCTGAACAGTCGTATTAAACAACCTGTTTAAATACTTTTCTCCTTTAAAGCAATTCCCTCTAGCTATTTATAGGCTGTCAATGACTCACAGACTGTCTTGCGTTTGCTACGAATTCATGTGAGGTGAAGAAGGTCCAGGGACTAAGAGAAGCCTGGCGTCTCCACCAACCCTCCAAACTTCCGGCTTCCCAGGGTCCTGGGCTGCCCTTCCAGTCACCTACTCAGGCGGCGGCCATCTTGTCCGCTGCTCCCCAGTGGGTGGGGCAGCCTCCCGCTGAAGGTGGATTCTGCTGGTCCACCCTCTCTGTGGGAAGACAGCCAGGAGGAGTGTGTTTTTCAACAGAAATGCTGCTACTTTTCCAAAGATTACGAATGTAAATCAAAGCTTAAATTTCCATAAAATATAACAGAGCCAATCTTTAAAAAGCTCCCAATTAATAAAATTCCCCATATGTTTGTATAATGCGATACCACCTAGGCATCTGTTATTTCTATTTCTGACCCAAAAAGTTCTCTTCATTGTTACTAAATTTGTTGTTTTGCTTTGCTGTCATTTTCCAGTCCTAGAGATTAAACTGAGAGTTCCCATGTACTACACAAGCACTCTACCAATGAGCCACATCCTCAGTCCCATTACTGTTACTATTTCCTATGCAGTCCTTTGATGAAGAATGGTAAATCTATAGAGATTGAATTATAAATTCTATTTCAGGGTTTTGTTTTGTTTTTTAAAAAATGTGCAGTCTTGCTACGTTGCTCAGGCTAGTCTCTAACTCTTGGACTCAAGTGATCCTCCTGCCTCAGCCTCTGGAGTGCTGGAAATAGAGGTGCAGGCCACCTCACCTGCTGGGCTTCAGAATCATTTTTCAAGACATACAGAAAGAAGTAGACCAAGGAAAATCTCACTGGCCATCCCCCACATCTTGTTAAGGGAAATATTCACATTAGTTAAAATTAAAAAGCAGACACCTGAGTGTCCTTTTATATAGTCTTTTTTGTGTGTATATATTGCATCTTGATCATTTTTGATCCCCTTTTCTCCCCTATTCTTCCCATCCTTTTACATTTTTTAAAGTTCCGCTACAGTTTCTAATCAATGAAAGTGCTCCTCTTCCAAAACTCTCACAGTAAATTTCCTAAGCAGTTTATTTAACATGGTTCCATTTAGGGGACTTTCCTTTATGGGTCTGTAAACTCTTGAAAATTCAGTTACACAAAGGAGGTTACAAACACTGTCTTCAAAGGAGGGGGAAGCCAGAAATGAATATTAAAAAAGCCACTTGAGCCTTTGGGGTTGTTTCCTGATAAAGCAGACCTCCCTCTTGTCTCCGTTAGAGGTTAGTACACCTATGCTTAATCACAATCTGTCAAATTTAAAGCTTGTTCTTTGCAAATGATTGGACTGGACTGTAACTGCAATTTTAGGCCATGACAGTAACAGCTGAAAGTAGAGATGCTGCAGCTTGCAGAAAGGCTTTAAAAACATTTAAAAATTTGATCCTTTAAACAACTGTGTGTGATAAGGATAGGAGCAAGCTCTGTGCCTGATGTTGCAGGACCAATAAGCGGCTGAACAGGTGTTTAAACCCCAGGAACTGGGTTCTAAGGTCTGTGCTTTACCCACAAGACCATCCTGCTCCTCCCTGCCCACCATCCTACTCATGGTTCACATAGCCAGTAAGGGGGCAGGAAAAATGGTTAAAACTCACAACCTGCACACCCCTACACATCTCACAACTCCCTTCCCTGTCCTATGTACCCAGACAAAACTAGAACATCAAGTTTGTCCTTTTGGCAAGCGAGGATTAGTATGGACACAGTCAGGTATGAAATGTAAGGGGTTGCCAGAAACCCCAGTAGTTAAAAAATTAATATACAAAACTCCACAATGAATAAAATGTTAAAATTTAAATAATAAATAATAGTAGGGTCAGTGTCTCAAATTTTTTTCAAGCTCTTTCTCCAATTCTCACTGATTCCAGTTCCTTCCTGCTTTGCTCTTGAAGAATTACTTGAAAGTCTTCAGATGTAACTAGTTTATTCCAGATATGTTTACTATCTCAGGTGCGAAAGAATTAGATTTTACAAGAACTGCCAAAACTGGCAAAATGGCTTGAAAATGAATTTGAGATAGGACTGAAACTTCCTTTATTTAAATTTTTAATATCTTGTTCATCTTGAGGCTTTGTTTGTTTGGTTTTTTTAGCTAAATCCCTAGCCCTCCATTTTAATTTTGAATAATATATTGATGTGAATTTTTTGGTCAGCTTATAAATTTTGTTTACACTTAATACAAGGTCAGAAAATCAGTGAGTACAAACCAGTTTCACAATCAGAGAAGCAAACCTAACGTGGTGTTTCAAATGGGGAGGCAGGAAGGTAGCAGGACACCTGCGGCAGGTAGCCACAGTCTGAGCACACTTGCTCAACAGTTCTGTGAGGTAGTAGTTTAGTATCTCAGAGAAGTCTAATAAATTGCCCAAGGCCAAACAGCTAGCAATCTGAATCTGATTTTCCTCTACATTGTCAACCTCTGAGCAGTGATTTGTTTCTGCAGAGAAACAGGAGTGAACAGTACAGAGTGTGTAAGTGGCACGTAGACTACGCAGTCTGGGTGATGCAATTCTGTCTTACTGCTTTTCAATACTGTACTGATAAAAGACGAGAGAGACGAAAGCATCCTTCAGGTGTAAATGGATAGAGCAGAGGCGCTAGTGGAGGCAGCAAGAAGCTTTTCTGTCCTCCGCTATGGCAGGGTGTGGAGAGTGTGACAGGGTGGAAGCCCTGGATGGTGACAAGTGGGGCCCTGAGTTTCAGCGGGGTGCAGCAGCTGTGGAGAGCCCCTTGTCTTGCTTTCACACCCGCAGGAAGAAAACCTCTCTGTGACACACGCGTCTTACACGGCACAGGCTCAGCCATTCCTGAAACACTTGACCTCACCAAGCCCTCTTTATAGCTCCAAGGAGGTGTTCCTGGCTGAATTTCTGCCAAGGCCGAAGGGAATCCAAATTAATGAAGCTTATGCTATGTATTTAGAACTGTCTAAGCAAACAGCTAATGCTGTGCAGCTGTAGACCTTTCCCTGTGGTGTGTGGAAAAGAAATACAAGTACTCATAAGAGAGCATGGGGCAGGAATGATAAAGGAAAGGGGAAAAATTGTTATACATTATCATGTCCTGGCAGCTCACCTTCATTAACTTATTTAATCATCACAACACCTATGAGGAGATATTTATAGTCTCATTTTTATGACAGCAAAAAAACGGAGACACACTGAGTCACAAAGAGGTTCCCAAGGATACACAGCTGGCGAGTAGCAGTTCAGGAATTAAAATCTCAATCTGCCCGTTGCTCAGCTGTTTATCTCCTCAGGTAGAGGAGAACTGCAGAGATACAAGGAAAAGAGCTCCTACCCAGCACCCTCCAACCCTTCCTGAGCAAAGAAGCCTGCTTAGCAACAGGCAAAAGGGGTGGTAAGCAGGAGCCACCCTGCCGAGGAGAGTTGGTCGGGGCAGCCAGCCATTCCACCCTCGCTCACCCAGGAGTGCGCCTGGAGGGTCAGGCTTCGAGGGAATTCCAGGCCTGACCTAACCCCTTTCCACAGGGTTCTAAGGCCTCAGGCAATGCAGGTTAACAGGCTCCAGTCTCATTCCCCAAGTCCAAAGCAGGGACAGTGTAGAGAGGGCAGATGGGAAGCCCTGAGTGCTATTAAATTCAGTCTTGGTCCAGCCTCTTCTGCTTCAACAACCCCTGACGGACATCTACAGGCACAGCCATGCCAGGCCTGCAGAGTGGGTAGAGAGATTCGAGAGATGGTCTCCTATCTCCTCTCAAAAATGACACATGGAAAGGCCAGGGATTTAACTCAGTGGTTCTGCCGCCTACCTCATAAGCACAAGGTCCTGAGTTCGATCCCCAGTACCAAAAAAAAAATGACACACTGGTTGATATCGTTGAAGGAGGCCCTGGTCTCTGTTCCCATCACTTGTTTTTTGTTTGTTTGTTTGTTTGTCTTGTTTTGCTTTGTTTTGTTTTGTTTTGGCAGTACTGGGGATTGAGTCCAGGTCTTCATACTGATACCCCCCATTCTTTTAAAAAAAAATTTTGTTTCGAGACAGGTCTTACTGAATTGCTACATTGCCCAGGCTGGGCTTGAACTTGCAATCCTCCTCCTGCCTCAGCCCCCCAGAGTGCTAGGATTGTAGTCATGTACCAATGTCCCCAGCTTCTGAAAACTTTTGAAGTACAGCTTGTGCAAACCTCAGGTCTCCAAATGTTAAGAAACTCATTTGCTCAGGCCCCCTGAGACTGAGAACCACTTCATCCTAACTCTCTCCTCCTTGTTAAACTTCTCTCCCAAGGAATCTGAGAATGGTAGTAGGGCCAGGTGTGTGGTCCTTCACACACGGGGAGGCCTTGTGAGGATGGGTCTGCTCCTGTGGATGAGGTATCCCACACAGGGCTGGTGGGGAGCTCTCTTTCACCCTTAGAGGCCTGGCTTTTCTGCTCTGCGAGGTTCCAAAGCCCAGGGAGGGGAGCTGAGCTAAGTATATCAAGATTAGCAGTTAAACATCTTGCACTGCCAGAAATCAAGCCATGGCTATATTATGTAATTTTTTTAAAAAGTTATATCATGTAATATTAATTAATATTAAACATATGAAATGGCTGTCTTTAGGTTAAAAACAGTTCAACCTCATACATTTTATCACTTGACAGAGTCCTGGAAGAAACGTGTTCCTTGGTAACTTTTAATATTTCCCCCATTGTGTCCTCCTTGCTTTTTTTCTTTAAAAGCACCAAGTATAAGCAGAAGTTAAAATACACAGTTTAAATAATATTTCATATTAAATAATAACTGTAATCTTTTTTTATATCGTGGACAGAGGGAACCCTGGTAAGTACTGGAAGCAGGAGAAGGTACATAGCCATAGCATGTACTTAGGGAGAAAAGACATAAAAACAAGAGTGTTTTAAATAATCTGAAAATAATCTAAAGCACGGTCTCCCACACAAAGCCCACTCTGAACTATCTACATAACTAAAGATATTTAATTATGCGATAAAGGCCCTACTCTTTGGATTTTAGTATTAGGTATTATTCCCGATAGAAACAAATTATTGGTCAGTTATAAATGTACTGAGGGATAAAATGCTTTATTAAGGCTGTGATTATTCGAGTGTGGTTTCTAAAGATGCCAGCACCCTGATGGATTCATTTTCACTACCTTTAACTTAATTCCATGGCACCTCTAATCTATGCAAGTGATTAGCATATCTTCATACTTAATAGCAAATCATTGGACCTATTATATACTCGAGTCCTTGGCTATGGCCGTGTAATTAGATCCCTGGGTGCTTTAAAGGAGAGGAGCTTCCTATAAATTGAGATGAAACAGTAACAGTGCAGGAGCCAGCCTGCCAGGGCCTCCAGCACAGCGCCGAAGTGGGCAGTCGGCGGGCGCCGAGCAAGCCTGGCAGGAGCCGATGAGGGGGAAACTAGGGCAACGCTGAGTTCACCCAGCCTAACCGAGTCGGCAGAAAAGGACTTTAAGTACAAGCTGATGACATTTTAAGAAGCACTGAGGTAAAATAAATAACAAGATGTGCTTCGGTAAAGGTTTTATTATACAGAGGAGAGAAGGGCCTTAGACCATCTTGGCAGCTGTTTTCCTCATGGTGCTTTCATTTCTCCTTCTTCTGGTCACCTTGAGGCCCTCTGTGAGGCTCAGGG
Organism: Heterocephalus glaber; assembly: GCF_000247695.1. The sequence goes on from NW_004624788.1 coordinate 1,391,403, forward strand.
CAGCAGCACAGAGCCATGGCCACTATCGTGGGTGGTCGAGTAACAGGTCACTCTACACAAGCTACTCTGAAAACCTGGGCCAGGAGAGGTGCTGGTGCACACCTGTGAACCCAGCTACTAGGAGGCTGAGGCAGTAGGGTCACAAGGTGAAGGCCAGCTGGGCAGCTTATTCAGACCCTCTCCAAGAATAAAATAATGAAAAAGGGTGGGAGATATAGCCCAGTGCAAGGCCCTGGGTTTAATGCCCACTACTGTGAAAACCAAAACCCTGGCCATGAACTTCTAGAGACACTAAGAGAAGACAAATGGGTCTAGACTCAATTACTAAATGGAAAAGAAAGAATAAAGAGAAACTATGTGAATGACTCTATTAACTTATAACAGACTAGAGGATGTGATGATCTTTGTTACTTGGAATAAATCAGCCTTAATTAAGCCTATGAGGCAGTGGATGACCATTTGGTATGAGGCAAGGAGGTGGCCTTTTGGGGCCGGAGCACCCCAGCTATGGCACTGTGACTCTGAGTGTCCAGCAGCTTTCCCAAAGCAAGTCCCCACATCTTTCTTTTCTTTCCTTTTTTTCCCCAAGCAATTTTTAAAATAATTTAAAGATCCCATAAACACGATAAGTTGAATTCCCTCAGGCAAACCTTAAACTTCATCTTCACTGTTTATTTTCAGAGTTCTATAGCGCCTAGTAATATTGTCTATTTGCTTAATTTTTTTACACAAGAGACTTAAAAATACCAGCATCCCCGCCAATCACAATGAATAAAGGTTGAGATTTTGTCATTTAAAACTTAATAATTGGGGCCCGGGGCGTGGCTCAGTGATAGAGTGCTTGCCTAACATGTGCAAGGTCCTGGGTTTTATCTGCAGCACCACCAATCAACAAAACAAAATAAAATTAATAATTAGTAGCTAAGCATGGTGGTGTGTAACCACAGCACTCCAGAAAGATTGCAAGTTCTAGTCCAGCCTGGGCAGTTTAACAAAACCCTGTCTCAAAATAAAGTCTAAGGCTGTAACTCAATGGGAAGGCCCTGGGTTCAACTCCCAGTACAATAGCAACAATACTAATAATTAGAAGAAACAGAATGTTACAGAACAATGAAAGGCTCTTTTCCCTGACTTAACCCCATTCTCCTCCCTCCCCGAGGCATGCACATCGCTAACCTACTGTCCTTCTAGTTCTTGTTTCAAACTTGTGCACGTATGCACATGTATGATAAGTGGCACGTGACCCTGCCATAGTTTCACCATTTATATGAACGTACAACCTCCACTAGACAGAAAATAAGCAACGAAATACTAGAACTCAATCAAACTCTTGAACAAATGAACTTAACATATTTACAGAGTGCTCCACCCCACAAAATCAGAATACACATTCTTTTCAGCTGCACACGGGTCATTCTCCAAAATAGGCCACATACTCGCTCATAGAACATGTTTAAGTAAGTGCAAAGGAAGTGAAGTTATCCCCTATATATTATCAGACCATAGTGCGATGAAATTGGAGATCAATAACAAAAGAAACCGCAAGAATTTCATAAACACATGGAAATTGAACAACACACTTCTGAATAACCAACGGGTCACAGAGGAAATTAAAGAAGAAATCAGACAGTTTCTACAATTAAATGACAATGTCAATACAACATATTGGAATCTATGGGACACAATGAAAGCAGTCCTACGAGGGAAATTCATAGCAGTGAATGTTTGCATTAGGAAAACAGAGCGAGCCCAATTAAACAACCTGATGCTGAACCTCAAACTTCTAGAAAAAGAAGAGCAGGACAAACCCAAAGCTCGTACAAGGGAAGAAATTATAAAGATCAGAGCAGAAATCAATGCAATGGAGACTAAGAGAATGATACAAAAAATCAATGAAGCCAAGAGTTGGTTCTTCGAAGGAATAAACAAAATTGACAAACCCTTAGCAATTTACATCCATGATGCAGCAGCTGCAACAATCCTGCAAAGCAGGAGTTATGATTCTGGAAATCCAGGTGAGGAGTCTGAGCTGCAGAGGGTATAATCATTTCCCCAGAGCCACATTGCTAAGCTGCTGTACAAGGGCCACAGCTGCTCTATGTATCTTTGTGTATATTGGATAAAAAACCCAGCTTCTTCTCCTTGGCCCTCATTTCCAGGGCAGATACAGCCCCCTGGATGGGCTTGGCTGGCAGAAGGCAGGTGAGATTTTAGCCCCTCGATTCCCTCAAACAGATGCCCTTGTCCAACAACAGCCTGCAGACTGTGTAGGGCTTTCCCCTGAGTTCAGCTGCAAAAGCTTTCTCCTGTATCCCTTTGTTTTAGATTCCTGCCTCGCAGACGTTTCTGCTTCCAGACCATTTGGTTGAGACAAAAGACTCCAGTGTACCACACATTTCAACCTTCAATGGAAGAGCAACCACATAGACAAGGAATGTTATTCACTCATAGATGTACATGTTTTATTAACTGAGGCTGTGGTTAATTCATATGAACCACAATACCTACTAGGTCATGAAATCTAGTTATTAGGGGGGAAAAATAAAGCACTGGTTCCAAGTGTTGCTATACCCAGACCTCTCAGGAGAGGACAAAACAGAGTTCTCAGCGTACTTGAGCATGGTACTAATTTTAAGTTTATGAATTACTGCTAAGTGGACCTGAGTGGTACATAAACATGAAAGTTGATGAAAAAAGTTGCATTTTTGGATTAGCTCACAGACACCTGAGACCTCACTGGGGAAACCACTGCCTTAAACAAAAAGAAAAGGCACACTCTATTGGTGTTCTCTGAATTCTTAATAGAAACCAGAATGTGGGAATGTCCAGGTGCACTTTTTACCACCTGCATGCATGAGCTGTTCTCCACTCTTTCCAGATGTGGGCCCTTTTCTGCCCTGTGTTCTCATGGCAGTAGCTTGTCCACACAAACCACAGGCACAAATCTGAAATGCCACAGCCCCCTCGCAAACCTGATAAGAGATGATCTGAAGTAGAATCAGATAGGGCTATGGGGACTTGAATTGATTTACCCTATAGGAAAAGATAAAACAGTTATTATAACTTGCCAGAAATATCAGCTTGAAAGAGTGGAGACAAATGACTTGATTGAAGTTCTAGGGGGAAAAATAGATTCCACATGTCTTAAAAGCAGATAGTGTCCTCCAAAGACCATGCGTAATAGCTGAATAAAACAAAGAACAAAATAATGCCCTTTAGGGAGAAATAAAGTAACTGAAACCGGTAACTGCCCACTCTCCACTCAGGACTTTTCTGGACCCAGCAGCTCTTGGCTCAAACTCCACAGAGTTACGACACAGCCACCATGTTGTTGTGCTGTTTGTTTGTCTTAACCTGGCCTCATGTCCGCCTGCTTCTCTCATATCTTGAGCTCAGTATCTGTCCTTCAGGTCCGTTAATGACAAGGTCAGCCAAATGTGCTCTACCCTCCTGGGCCAAGAGGTGACACTTTCATTTGTGTTTTGAGGAGGGCTCTTCTTCTCTTCTATCAGTATGTGACCTAGAGGGATGCATGCAAGACCTGGGTTTGGTGATCTGGATGTTCTGTGACCCCAAGTTCAGTCCTCCAGGATCCCTTGCTATTTGGACTGAGCGCTGCAGATTTTGTTTCAGTAATAAATGGCTCCTTTTCAGGCTGTTGGTTTGCTGCTGTGGATTTTTCTCTGGTTGCATTTTCCAGCTCAGTCTGGGTCCCAGCTGTCTTCTCACCAATACCTCAACTTGATGGGGCTTGGCACTGGCTCCCTTCAGTCACTGGTGTGTGATGAAGAAGACCCATAAAAGCCACTTCGTGAACAGTGTTAGCACAGTCTCATTCCGCAGGCAAAACTTTGCATCCCTTTGCAGTGCCTATCTGTTAACCCACAGTTCCAAACTGGCTTTCAGAAACAAGCCTGGAGTTGGCTCCCAGTGATGAATGCTAAAACTTGACATTTCTGTTAGCCGGAAAAGATTTCTTCTTTTACCTTGATCTCCTATCTCATCAAAGGTTAAGAAAAAAAAGTAGCAAAATCAAATTCATCTTGATTAATGTGAGCAACTAGCAGTTTTAGTGTTTTGGCCAAAGAATTCACCATGCCTTCCCCATTAAAAAATAAATAGCCCAAACAAGGAAATGATTTTTCTTGCCAAATTTTCTTACCATAATTTTGTTGATGTGCTTTAGCTGACATGAAATAATAGAATTTCAACATTGGAAGGGATTTGAAAAGTCACATAGTCCAACCACCCAATGGATGTTTGAATGTCCTCTATGTACCACTGGCTCCGAAGCCTGGCTGCTCAGCAGGATAACTGGAGCCCTCACCCCTGTGAAGGCCAGCGGGCTTGGGCTGGACCTGTTTATTTTGAATAATACCCAGGTGACCCCGATGAAACCTTGCCACAAGCAGTGTGGGGAGCCACCTGACAGTGCCACAGTGCTTGGAATCTTGCCAGGTGTCAGCCTTTGCTGCGTCTTCACCAGCACCTGGTCCTCTCTGCCTTCCAGAGCAGTGGAATGGGGCAGCTCTTTTGGAAAACATTTCCTCAGTCTCCATGGAAATATTTCTCCTCACCAACTCTTCCTACTGACTCCCCACCTTGGAGCGACAGGGAAGCTGTCTATCCCCTGGTGAGCCTTCAGATATCTGAAGACGACATTCACAAGTCTCTCCCAGGATCTCTTCTCCCAGCCAATATCCTCCCACTGTAGTAGCAGTTCTCATGGGGCTTGGTTTTGACCTTCTCCCTAGAGGGCTTCCTCTCCAAGAATGGACATCACTTTGGGCTTCAGAATTCAATAAACTCAGTTCAAAAACCACCAAGCTTTTCCTCTTGCTAGCTGTGTGGTGTAGGGCATGGTATTCAACTTTTGTGTGACCCTCCACTGAATCGCCCTTAAAGTGCAGAGGCAGCTGCTAACTACCTGGGTTGGTTGTAGGCCAGCACCAATCTTGTCACACAGTGAGTCCCCAAGTCAGTCCCCACCCACCTCCTAGCTTGTCTATCTTTTCTCAATGTAGTGGTTCCAGCAGCACTGTTGAATGGAAATGTAATGTGAGCCACATGTGTAATTTTTTCACATATGTAATTTTAAACTTTCCAATGATCATATTGATGAGTAAACAAAAACAAGAGATATTTATTTTAAAAATATATCCTATTCAATATATCTAAAATAATACCATCAGCATAGAATCAGTAATGACATATTTTAGATTTTCTTTTACCCGAAGTCTTCCAAATCTGGTATGTATTTTACTTTTACAGACCATGTCAGTTTGGACAGGCCTCTTTTCAAGTACTGAAGAGCTACATGTGGCTACATGTTGGGCAACACAGGTTTCAAGATACATCTCTTCCTAGACTGAGCTATAACATTTCCACTCCCAGGAGCTCTGCTCCTTCTGCTTCTGCCCTGGAAAAGTTTTTCTATCTCTGAGCAGTAATCTCAGCCCAAAAGCATAGCTCCTCTCACACTCTCCGGTTCTGAAATCCTGAGATCTTGACTCAGTTATTCGTAATCACTTGTTGAGCACCGGAATTGGAAGAACATTGTCTTTAACAAGGTACAACTCCAACCCTCAGGGAGTTCGAATCTAGTTAAGATGCGTACACATAGTCACACGGAAGATGTCGAATCAGCCCGCTGCAGACAGGCAGGTCTGTGCACGCCCTACCAGGGTCCCGAGTCATGCAGAACACACAGAATCAGCCCACTGGCAACTATCCACTGGACCCCCACCCCCGCTCCTCTGTACAGCCACCTGGTCCTACACTACAAAGACGCAGAAGACACCAGACCACCAGACCATGGTACTGAGTCCCGCTGCTCTCAGCCCAGAGGTAGGGACTTCTGAGCCGCCGTCCCACTGCTCCTGGCCCAGAGGAAGGGGATTCCCAGCCACCATCCCTCCCACTGCTCCCGGCCCAGAGGTAGGGGCTGCTGAGCCGCCATCCCACTGCTCCTGGACCAGAGGAAGGGGCTTCCCCGCCACCATCCCTCCCGCTGCTTCCAGCCCACAGGAAAGGGCTTTTGGGCCACCATCCCTACTGCAGCTCCTGGCCCCTGTCCCACCTCTCCCAGCTCAGAGGAGGTAATCTGTGCAGGCACCAACAGCCCCCACCCCAGTTGAAATGAGAAAACACGTAAATAAGTCTCAAAACCAGACTTCCAGATCACCTACAGCAACCCCAAAGGGAAATGAGATGGAACACTCTGATACT